>VZTO01012593.1:9791-38958 GCA_013400615.1 Syrrhaptes paradoxus
TGAACAACCCCAACTCTTTCAGCCTGTCCTCATATGGGAGGTGCTCCAGCCCTCTGACGAACTTTGTGGCTCTCCTCTGGACTCTCTCCAACAGGTCCATGTCTTTTTTATGTTGGGGGCCCCACATCTGAACACAGTACTCCAGGTGGGGTCTCAGGAGAGCAGAGTAGAGGGGGAGAATCACCTCCTTCGACCTGCTGCTAATGGAGATAGCACAGGCTATTTAGGGTATGAGGTAACATATAACCCAGGATGAAGAAGCTTGCTCCAATAGGCTTATCAAAGTGTAGTTCTAGTAACAGAGTAACTAATTGCAACACAGAAGAATGATTTGATGCCATTCCATAGCATTGCACTCAATCACATCTTATGGAAGTGTCATCAGCTATACATCAACTAGCAGGTATTATTGAAGATGTCATATTATTTCTTTATTCTCTTACAAGAGCACGTAGAGGCCACAATGAGTTTGCAGGAAGCCACATAACACATAAGAAAGCTAGTGTCTTTTATAATTTATAATTTAACTAATGGGAGCACAAACCAATATGAACAGAATATCTGACATATTCCTCTGTATTCAGTTGATTCAGTACCAAAAAAAAAATATATATATATATAGAATGAAGGAATTTGAATCAACCTTCTCTTTTTGCCATGATAGCATCTCATACCTGTGGGCTTTCCACTGCAATTTCAGCAGCTGCCCCCCAAGGATCAAAGTCCAGCAGCTTTCAGGTGGAGATACAACACAGAGGGCAAGCAGGAAACAGATTTTTACTTCAAATACTCTGCCCCCTGAGGCACTCCTAAGAAGACAACAACTACATTTATGAAATTGTAGCCCTCCCTGAGCTCACCAGTTACATCCTATTCCCAGTGGAAATTTAATCACTGATTTTATGAAGTACAGGATCAGCCACAGAACATCTCACCTCTACATAATCTAAAAAGAAGCTCTTCAGACAAAGAGATTGTACGCCCTTGTGTCATGGTTTAACCCCAGCTGGCAGCTCCGCACTACACAGCTGCTAACTCACTTCCCCCAGTGGGATGGGGAGAGAATCAGAAGAATAAGTGAGAAAGCTCACAGGTTGAGATAAACATGGTTGTATTGGGTTTGCAAGGCAAGACTTTGGTAGCAGAGGGTGGCTTCTGTGAGAAGCTGCTAGACACTTCCTGTGTCCAATAGAGCCAATGCCAGCTGGCTGCAGGACGGACCCACCGCTGGACATGGTCAGCCCATCAGCAATGGTGGGAACACCTCTGGGATAACGTATTTAAGAAGGGGAATACAAAAGGCTGTGAAAAACAGCAGTGAAGAGAGGAGTGAGGATATGTGAGAGAAACAACTCTGCTCCAGGTGTCAGAGCAAAAATTCCCCTGCATCCTGTGGTGAAGACCACACAGTTGCATCTCTGCAGACATGGAGCAGAGATCCACCTGCAGCCCATGGAGGACCCCATGCTGGAGCAGGTGGATGCACCTGAAGGAGACTGTGAACCCGCGAGAAGGCTGCACTGGAGCAAGTCGCTGCTTGCAGCAGCAGGACCTGTGGCCCCATGGGGGACCCACACTGCAGCAGTCTGCTCCTGAAGGACTGCATCCTGTGGAAGGGGCCCATGCTGGAGCAGTTAGTGAAGAACTGCAGCCTGTGTGAAGGACTCATGTTGGAGAAGCTTGTGGAGGACTTTCTTCTATGGGAGGGACCCCACACTGGAGCAGGGGAGGAATATGAGAAGTCCTCCCCCTGAAGAGGAGGAAGCAGTAGAGACAACGTGTGATGAACTGACCACAACCCCCATTCCCCACCTCCCTGCACCACTGGGAGGGAGGAGGTGGATAAAATTGAGAGTAAAGTCCTGGAAAAAGGGAGGGAAAAGGGGAAGGTGTTTTAAGATTTAGATTTTATTTCTCATTATCCTACTCCAAATGGATTATCAATAAATTAAATGGATTTCCCCAAGTCAAGTCTGTTTTGCCCGTGGCGGTAATTGGTGAGTGATCCCTCCCTTTCCTAATCTTGACCCATGAGCCTTTTGCTATATTTTTTCTCCCCTGTCCAGCTGAGGAGGGGAATGATAGAGCGGCTAGTGGGCACCTGGCATTCAGCCAGAGTCAACCCACCACAACAGTTTAATAAGTAAGACAAAAGCCACACACACAAGCAAAGCACAACAAGGAATTAATTCACTACTTCCCAGCAGCAGGCAGGTGTTCAGCCATCTCCAGGAAAGCAGGGCTCCATCACGGGTAATGGTTAGACAAACGCCATCACTCCGAACTCTGCCCCCACCCTCCTTCCTTCTTCCCCAGATTTATATGCTGAGCATGACATCATGTAGTATGGAATATCCCTTTGATCAGCTGGGGTCAGCTGTCCCAGCTGTGTCCCCTCTCAACTTTGTGTGCACCCCCAGCCTACTCACTGGTGGTGTGAGGAGCACAAAAGCACTTGACTCAGTTACTGCTGAGCAGGGCTTACACAAAAACATACCTGTCTTAGCAACACTGTTTTCAGCACAAATCCAAAACATAGCCCCATACTAGCTACTGTGAAGAAAATTAACTCTATCCCATCCAAAACCAGCACATCTTGTCAGTAAAAGCCTTATAGTTCCAGTAACGGCTTACTTCGTGCATCCCTCCAGCAGCAGAGATGTGGTAGAAGCAGTTTCATTCACTTTAAGGAAAGGCTCAATATAATCAAACCAGAGAATGGTTGAGGTTCAAGGGCACCTTTGAATATTGTCTAGTCCAAGCACCCCCTGTTCAAGGCATCAACTTTTTCTTTCTTACAGTTCTCAGGAACCTCCTCTGATTGCCACAACCTTTCAAAGACATTCAAGAGTGGCTTTGCAATGACATCAGACAGCTTCCTCAGCATGTGGCTGTAATCCTATCAAGTCCCATGGATTTATGTAAGTCTGCCTTATTTAAAAGTTCTATAACATGATCCTACTCCATCAAGGCAAAGTCTTCCTTGCTACAGACTTCCCTACCAGCTTCAGACACCTGCAGTTCCTGCACATTGGTCTTAACAGTAAAGACTGGGGAAAGAAGGCATTCAGTACTGCTGTCTGTTCCGCGTCCTTTGGTATAACAAATACGCTGCAATCGAAGCTTTTTCTCTTAAGAAATTTTCTTCACAAAGACAGCTCACTCTAGAAAAAGCAGTCAAGCCATTCAGTAAGGCCTGGAGGAATTTGTGCAGGTCAATACAAGCTGTGTCTTTACTTTTAAAGGAAAATCACAATGGAGTCCGTAGCTGCTGCATCACTTTCTGTTGCAACATCTTCCACACTAAATGCTCAGATCTTTTCAGCTGCTTTTTCCTCTCCTCTCAGTGGAGTAGTCTGTTGCTCATATCCTTGACCTGGCCTCTCGCTGATCCTCCTAGCTTGCAGGATATTGTCAGTGACTAATGACTATAGCAGTGCAATAAGAAAACAACAGGGAGGGGAAACATAATGAAACCACCAGTCAGTCCTCCACCAGACAAAAGAGAGAAGCATTTAAAATCGTGTAGTTCCTATGATCCCTCTTCCTACCAAAAAGCTGCACCTCTTCAGCTTTAGGTCCCATAAAATTTCCATTGCTCTGAATCTTCCCAGCCCCTTTCCCCTTGTGTTTTATATGTGTGTGTTTTTTCTTTTGTGAATCCAATGCTAATGATTGGTCAGGTTGCCTGACCGACAACCTAAGAGACTACAATCACTTCTGTTTGGGCTCCTGTTTTTTACATGTATTTGACAAAAAATAAACTCATACATTTATATGTATAAACATATGCATGGTAAACATCAGAAACATGGTTCCTTCACCCCAACTTATCAGTATGCTTAGCAGGAGCACTTGTCATGGCATGGGGTGCTTTAGACTTGTCCTCACTAAACTTATGATTTTCCAGCTGAAATTTATCAAAGATAATAGCAAAAGCCTAACTGAATTCTAGAGGTTTTATTTAAGGGGATGTTGTCAACTGTAAATAGAGCCTCCATTCATTAAAAACATATTGCAAAACAACAGGTCTTTGCTTCCACCTATCTGCACCATTCATTCAAGAAATAAAGAAGAAAAAACAAATGGAAGGAGAGATGGCTTATTGACACTCTTTATGTCAATTATACAGTTAGACAAACAGGGAGGTTTCTAGTTTTGCAGTCAAATTTAAAAAAAAAAGAAAAAAAAGGTGGGTATAAGAAAGCTAGATCAGTTCAAATCCTCAAATATTTATTTTAGCTTTATCAGAAATATTTTATTAACCACAAGTGGATGTCTGCTTTTATCTGCAGTTCTGCCCTTTTGTTTAACATTTTATTCTTCTCATCTAAATCAGATTTTAAGGAAAAAAAGCCTTAAACGTAAATCCCAGCAAAATAAGAAGTCAAAGTCATGTTGACTAATAATCAGAAAATAATGTCACATGAACACGCCCCGCAGCAGAACAGCCAGTTTAGGCAGGTCCCTGATGCAGCTACACTCAAACCTATTTCTTCTGTTTCTCACAGCCATTCCCTGATCTACTAGATTTGCATGCCTCAGTTTTTATTCACTAAAACTGGCAGCTTTTCTCAGATTTGTCCATGGAACCAAAGCTTCAGCTTTGGCAAAACACAATTTCCATTGAGATGCATTGTCCTCTGCATTCTGAACTCTGCTTTTTTGATTTGCACTAAATATAGCAATTTTGCATAGAATAGCACGCTATGACAGTTTTTACACCATCTCTTACCTTAACTCCATCTCTTATCCTCCTCTACCTGTCATAATCTATGGGCTGAATATGTTCGATAGGAAAGAAGTAGTTTTCTTCACAATTTATCTACATAGAACCTTTTCTAGGTCCATGTTCCTCAAGTTAGGATCCCCTAAAGCACCTCTCCCAGGAATAACAAAATGCTGCGTTCTTTCCAAAGTATGAAGTTACAGGGACAGGCAAAAGGTAATCAGTCTTTAGTCCCACAAATTTCATTTTTCCCAAATCATGCCAGAATTCTCTGCCTCTTTATGTGAAGTCTTTTGATACCGTGACACTCCAGCCTCCCATAAATCTTTGCTCTTGTGGTTTATTTTCCACAAGGTTGTTCATAGATAAGTTCATCTGTTTTAGCCCCTTTTCTTAACCAGCATTAGTCTTAACAAGGCCATGGTAATTAATTGTCCCTAATTACAGTGGTACAGGTGCAGGGTAGAGCTGCAGAGCACAACAGTCCTAGAAACAATCAGCACTTTCAAGGGTTCATCTTTGTGCATAAATTGATTTTGTTTTCTAACAGAACAGTTCTAATTACAGTTTTGAAGGTAAGCCTTTGTTTTCACCCCAGGGAATGACCACTAGAGTTGTAAAGCATTTTACATTACAGTCTCTTTTCCTCAGAATTTTAAACTAATTCCACTTTTGAAATTTCAACACGTAAGAATTTTACCAGATAAGTGGCACAGATGAGCTTACTCATTATCTGAGCTCCCACAAATCAGTCCCAATAAATAATATTGCCTTTTGGCTTAGAAACTTGCCTAACTTAATCATTTTCACAAATCAGACTAATGCATTTAACTGATCATTTTCACTTATAGTATTTTTCCTGTCATCATCCTGTGCTTTTCTTCTGCCCTTTCCTGTCATCTCATCCTACAAGAAGCCAGAAACATGTTTTGTTTACAAGAAAAAAAGTTCTATTCTATCCTCAATTTTAAAATGGTTTCTAAGAAAAGGAGAAGGCAAACCTTGAATGAAGCACATATTGACAGTAAAGTGCAGTGAAGCCACGTATTGCTTCCTGCTAGTTTTCTATAAGGCATCAGACATTAAAGTTTAACTTTTGCCTGGATCCTGCGTTTGAGCTAATCTATTTCTGCTAGGAAACATGTTGGCAGTGGCAGGTGGGGGTCTTTATGGTCTAACTGAAATAACAATATCCCCAGCAAGGCTTTAGAGAAAAGCCAAGTATTGACCACAAGAAAAAGGAGAGAAATAGCAGATTGTAAGAGCTGACAGGAAACCCAATTTCCCTTACCACTTAGTTCTATATATGAAAAGGTCAGAACTACATTGCAGAATTATTCCAAGCCTTTCATACTAAATAAATAAAACAAACTGCTCTAGTTTTCTCCCCTGCAAGCATTTCTGCTCATTGTTGTAGGTAGATGAAAAATTTACTTACATTTTTACTAGGAGACACTTTCTGTTATACCTAAATGGTCTTCGACAGGGCCACCCATCATGGCATAGCCTTCTGTGGCTGACAACAAAAGGGGACACATATGAAGTAACTGGACCAAATCCTAATGTAACTTCTTTCCAAATAGATCTTTTGTTCTGGCCCATTTAAGCATCACCCAAGCCTATAATGTGACAAAAGACCCTTACTTTTCCCCTGGGTTGGGGAGTGCCTTACTATTAGGCTAGGTAATGTTTGGCTCCAAAAATACATATTATTATTCATAACTATCAATAAAATTCCATCCATTAACTAGGAATTATTCTCTGCAGGAGCACAATTTTCTCTTTTCACTTTATCTGTTATACACCCAGCTCAAGTATAATCAATCCAGAGAGGTCTGCTCATATAAATGGGGCAGATATTGCTCAACAGCATGCACTCTGGGTAAACAAAGGAACTATTCTAGTAAGTTAATAAGAGTTTAATTTTCCATAATAAGAGTTATGGAAAATAGTAAAAATTAACCAAAAGTACTTTGTAAAACAAACAAACAAGCAAAATTCTTCAATCCAGGTCTCCCCTCTTTTTGGTTTTGGTTTGTTTGGGTGGAGGGGTTGCACTTTAAATGCAGTCTCTCATCTCCCTTCTGATTCTTTCCACATGAAATTAGTTTTTGTTTAAATGTGTAAAAGTCAATCTACTAATAAACAAACTGGATATGTATATATAAGTTAGTTACAGCAGACATGTAATACATATATCTGTCTTTTTGTGTGGCAAAATTGCAGCGTAATTTCTTCACAATCCAGAGTGAGCGAAACAGCAGCAATCATTAGGCAGATTCAGAATAGCACATTTCAGTACAAGCCCATTAGCTATCATTCCCTGAGGGGATGTGTTTACTAGAGCCTCTGTGGTCCTCACAAAAATTCTCCAGGTTTTTCATAACCATTATTTAGAAGATACCTACTAGAAAAGCCAGTCTTCATACTTGACTGTTCCAGATCTTTCAGAGTTTGTTGAAATGAAATGTAGCACTAAAGAGTTCCCTAGTAGGCCTGGTTATTAATTCCACAAGTTACAAATACCTGTGCAAAAAAAAAAAAAAAATCTGAATTGGGCTGCCTGCCTTTTGAAGAAGATATCTAATTACAAAAATGTAGAAAAAATTGTTACTCTCAGGAACAGCATAAGCTTGCTGCAACACACATACTAGTTTTCTTAGCTGACTTAATTCTATAGCTATGCCCTCATGTTTTCACAGAGACTGTTTTGTTTTTTAAAGGTAGGGTGGCATAGAGATGACCTAAAACAAACCCACAACACATCCTATAGTAGTGCCATCAAGTTAAGCAACTTGCTTGGGCTGGTCTCCCTAGTCTGTGGTCTTCTAAGTCATAAATAAAGAATGAAGTAAAGCTTTATGGTCTTAACATCTCTCAAATGCCTCTAATTTTTTAAAAAATCACAAATATGTTAGATGCAGTCAAAACCTCTAGTAAGGATTTGTTTTTCATATTTGAATTAAATCTAATGCATTTCAAGAAACAGGTGCTGAAATCACATACTAAGGAGTACATTTAGATGTCTTTACATAGAGAGATACTACTTAAAGTTTTCAGCTACTTGAAATTCATAAAACTTCACTAATTTAATCCAAGTGCTAAAACCGGTAGAGTAGGGTCTAAATTTCAAAATCAATTTGTGCTTCTAATTTCTTAAATTTCACACATGAAGCAGGTTTTCCACTGTGGACACTGGGACTATAATTCAAGTCATTTACATAATTCATATGCAACAAGGAATAGTCTTGTAAAAACACGTGAACTGCAGGAATGAAGTTTAAGGTCAGAGAATGTATATTTTTGTATTTGTATCTTTCCCACAGCTGTGCTTTATATTTTTCCTAGACACTTCAACAAAAAATAAACAAAACCAGAAAAAAAAATATAGGTAGCATAATTGCAACTCTGCCCAGAGATCCTCTACTACTGCTACACTGTACTGCTAAAGAAAACTAAATACGCAACACAGCAGGCACAATTATTTAGATCAGCTTTTCTCTTTTTATGTAACTTTTTTCAAAAATTTCCCCTGAATAATTTCTTATGATTGGGCTTGCTTTCGGCTAGGCAAACATGTGTGGGTTAGGATTTGACTGGACACCAAGTGCACACTCCAGTAACATGCTCAGTTTGTGGGAGTCAGTGCGACAGCGAAAGGATGAGATGAGACCCTCTTCCTATTGTATGCCAAAGGCCACCAGCACATACAGAAGGAAGCTGTATTAAACAGCCATTTTGGTTTTCCGCAACCTGCCAGGAAAGCAGTTCTCAATATAAATATTACATACCTTGCTGACTAAAGTGTTTCCCTGAGAAACCATCTTCACCTAGCAGCTTGCTTCAAAACCATCTCTCTAAGCACACTGTCCAAACATTGACAGAATTTTTGCTTCCTGCTGTATCTTTTTTTGACCTACTTAGATCTGAAATAGCCAACTCAAAGTTTCTTTCTCTACTCATTTTACTGTTTATGCTGTATATTCCCCAAAGCTGCTAAGCAAGCATTAAATTAATCTTTCTCTTGCTGTTTGTAGAAAATGAAAATGACATTAATTTTCACTGGAATCTCTTAATTGTGACCAATTTGGGAATCCTTCCTTTCTCCACACAATTTTGCAGAAATGCATACACCATTATAAAGTTAGCTAATTGTAAACATTTGACTATTGAAAATACTGCCCATTTTGCAGGCTTTCTGTGTGCACTGACACACAGTGTTTGAAACTGTATCCCAGGACTGCATTAATTATATATTGCAACAGCTGCCATAGATCCAGAAGTGCCAGCCTTTAGGACAGACTTTGCTATCTGAATCATGAATACAGGAGTGACATCCTGACAGCACTGTGCCTCCAATCCAAGCTGATTACAGCCATTAGCTTTATTCCACCACTGCTGCAGAAGGCTCTTATATCTGGATATAGTCATGGTAGCACTTCCTCAATACCAAGAGCTTTGCATTACAATTTATCCTATTTATCTTATTCTCCCCCTTTATTTTGCTGAAGGGGGAGTGATAGAGGGGTCTGGTGGGCACCTGGCATCCAGCCAAGGTTAGCCCACCACAGCTGATCTCTCTTCCTGCCAGTTCCACTGAACAGCAATAACTTCTGGCTCACCAAGTTTGGGATGCACTGAACTTCACAGATCAGTCTTTTTAGATTTGTTACTGATATATTACAGTGCACATTACGACAATTGTTATAATAACGGAAAACTTTGAATGCATCTACTTAAAATGCTTACAACCATAAACGTGCTTGGAAATACTGCAGGCACTGCTTTGCCTGCAGGTCAGCACTAATACACTCACACTGACTTCATACAATTTAGTCTGAGGACCAGCTTTACAGAAGTCTCTGTGCAATGACACCACTGTGAACATACCAAGTGGTTCAATTTTCAACATCTACTTTTCTGAAAGGGAGTTTGCACTACAAAGCTGATGCCCTGCAGGGGCAAAGTTTCACTTTTGAAAGCTACTTGGGCACTAGAACTACCTTAAAAACCTGGGCTTTAGTACCTCATTTAAACTCTGTCAGCATTTTTAAAACAGAACCTGTTAATAACAACTTAAACACAAGAAATAACTTTATCCCAACCTAAAGCAATATATGAGATTCTTGGTTTCAGATTTTATTGAAACATACCCCACAGATCATATTATATTCAACATGGAATTCAACATTATATATTCTACAAACTTTCACACTAATGGATGCTTTTCCTTTCTGAAAGGCACAAGCATTGCTATGTCCCTGTTACCATGTTTGCCTCCTTTTAACCATGGTGAGTTCTTGATGGTACCTTGGTAATTCCTTAAAACTGTCTCTTTGCTAAAAGATCCAGGGCTACTCACTTAACCACAATTATCCAGTTACTGAACATCCACTTTAGATGTCAGTCCATTATGTAAGTAAAAGGAATGAGGAAAGTTATAGACATAGAAAAAGCCACACACATTGTATTCCCTTCTATTATACAGGGAGAGCCTGGACTAGAGATTTTCTAAATGCAGTTTTCTTATGGATGAGACCATTACAAGGTTATACTAACGAAAGGAATGTTACATTTATTGATTTTGCATTGCCAGGAGGCAGTATTATCTCACTTAAATATTCTAGCTTTCCTTTTTTTTCCTAAGTATTTTTTTAAAGATGTCATAATGAATGAATATAGCACAAATAGGCAAGTATTTGTAGTAAACAAGTGTTAGCAGGAATGAATGGCTCATACCATGAGAATTCTCATCTCCTGTACAATTATGTTATAGCTCCTGCAGGGAAAATATTTTTGGGATGTGAACTGTTGTGACCAAGGAGGGAGGTTCTTCCCCTTACCCAGCCAAAGTCCCTACAATTGCTTACGCCTTTTGTACTACTACTAAGATCGTCTTCTTTACGAACATATCTATTGTCTGCTACTAATGCAAGGATATTGGAACCATTACCAGTAGTCCAGTGGAACTGTTGTTTAAATACCACTCAAAGCCTTTTTTGATGTAATATAACTTCACAAAGCAACAATTCCACAAATACTTAAAAGTGATGAAACAAAGGGTGTTGTAGTACCAAGATCAGTTCAGCTTCCTCAGTTATCCACAGTGGCTTATACTATTCATTATTTAAATAGTTGCATATTATATTAAACCAGATCAAAAAAGCAAATAGAAAACGCTATATTTTTTCTGAAATCCTGAGCCTAATTTTACTTGTAATGAGTCTATATAAAGTACTTACTTTCAGCTTAGTATTAATAAGGGATCCATTGGTTGCTTACTTGCATTAACCTTCCTCAGTTTTTCAGACAGTATAGTAGCCCTCTAAAAGAAAAGAACAGATTCACAGCTTTTGCTGACTGGCCTAAATTCTATGGGTTTGATCTAAGGACTTCTTTCATATGGCACTCAAAACCTATAGAGCAAATATCACTCCATTGACTGATCAGTACAGCTTCACTCTGCCTCTGACTCTCCAGAAGTAGCACATAGACAAACCTGCTCTCAATGCAGAACTATCACCTCAAACCCCAATCCTGCAGAGACACGTATTTACTATGCTATTAGTAATCCCTGCTGAGAACCCACTGCTTGCTACAGGCCACATACAATTTGGTTTTTTGCTAATTAGGCCAGTGGTAAACAGTGTAAAACTGGAATATGAAATACAAAAAGTTCATGAAAATAGAAGAAAAACAGTCAATTTATATTTGGAAGACATAACGACACAAGCCCTTCTGCACACTAGAGATCAACACTATTACTAGCTCGTCTCAGTCAATTTCAATAGGAAAATAAAAGCAAAATATTTAATTTCCAATGATGGGCTCTCTAAACCATCAGTGCCACACGCGCACACACACACGTCTTTCTATAACATATCTTGTAGAGATTAACCTGCACCATGATCAGAATGGTCTTGATCTCAGTTAAATGCATTCTTAAAGTACTTAAAATGTACTGCTTCATCACTGATATTTTTACAAGGCTGTCAAAGAGAAATATCATTTTTCATCCTGTTTTATTTCACTTTACTTCAAGATATGGTAATTAACAAGAGTCTTTAGACGCTGGCAGAACTGTCCCTTTTGAAGTTTCTACATAGCTGTCACCTTGCAGATAAAGGCAGATTATTCAATCTTGACATTATGATTGTGAATACAAGATAAAAGACTAGATTAACAACTTCATAACTTCATGCCTACAAAAAAATGGAATCACTATGAGGTAATTTTACTTCTAGTTTTGAGGTTTTAAGGAGTTCCTTAAGGATGAAGAGAGGGAAAAGATCATGTCTTGAAAACGGTATGAAATGAGTTACATACCCTCTTAAGGATTCCAGTAAAAAATACTAAAATTATCTTTTATTAATAAAAACATACATGAATACTAGGGTAATCAACTGACGGAGAAATTATTTCTGTCTGAACGCTGGGTACTTTTATGTGTTGCAGCTACATCTCTTCTCATGTAATTTTCTTTTCCTACCTCTGTATAGAAACAATTGGAAACGTGAAATTGAGCACATCAGAGACTGGTTGTAGCAACACTTCACCTCCAAGACAGTACAAGAAGAAACAGACTAAAGACCGAAGAAGGCTACATCCTACAACTATTAGGTGGTTTGTGTGGTGGAGTTCATCTGCCACCAAATGGATCGTGTCTTTCTCCTAGAAAGCACAGTTAACAGAAATTTTGTGGCTGAGAATCTGAGGTGTAAATCAGCAGGGAAAATTAATTTTTGTGTCCTAGATATCTTTCCAGTAGTTTGGTATATGCTAATGGTACAGCATAGGATCAAACTTTGTTGCCCTTGGAATACTATTGATCCATTTCATGGAAACCAGGAAAATATATCATCAAAATAACCTCTCAGGACAGAAATCAGAGATAAAATTTAAGCATTATCAAGAAATGTTTCATGGGCCTGCTAGTTAGAGGTCCCACAAAAAGATTCGCAGCCTCAGATTGCAACAGACTGACATGAGTAACTTACTGACAAAGCATCTCACTATCAGCAAACCTGAATGGTAGAATGAAACTGGCATGGCTAATCAGAAGGATAAGGAAGCTTTTTGAAGCAAGAAATCACTCAGAAAGCCAAGGCTGTAATCAATTAAAAAAAACAAAAAAACAAAAAAAAAACCAAACCAACACATAGAGACCACATAGCCACATAGGATTTTTAAAAAATCACTTAAACTAAACCCAAAGTATACCAAAAACAAATTCAAGGAAAAATTATCAAGAGGGTTCAGAACTGCTTATAAACTTTTCTTCAAACACATAAGGATCACAAATACTATCAGATAAACTGTAGGAACACAATGATCTGCAGGCCAGCGATGATCAGAACACAAATGAAACTCTTGAAGATACACCAGAAAACCAAAATAATTTGTGTCAGTGCTGATCATGGAAAACCCTACTGAGATTCCCATACTGTGGCCCTTATTTTAGGAGGAACCTGAAGGACCTCCCTGAAATGAAAGCACTCCTAAAGAACAGAAGGGAAAACCAGACAAACTATCAAATTATTCAGGAGCACCCGATGCTCAGCCAAGAATTCAAAAGCAACTCAGGGAGGAAACAGTTTCATCATTAACAATAGCATCTAACAGTTTTGCATAAAACTCTTCTAGTGCCTGAAGACTAGTCAGCTGCAACGGTGGCTCCTAGACAAAAAGGAGCCAGGGAAATTCAGCTCAAGGGAAAACTGTACAAGTTCAGAGAGAAAAAAAACAACAAAATCTAACGATACAAAATTAACATCCCAACAGTAGTGTCTGAATCAGTTGAACGATCAGAAAGCACATGGGAAGTAATGTATCCACCTGTCTCATTCTTACTCAACCTAGGGCGTCCACTTTTGGCCAGTGTCAAAGAGACTAGCTAAACAACCCACTAGTCAAAACCAGTATGAGGTTCTAAAGGTTTGATATTAATCTAAGTAGAATGAAAACCTCTTATCCAGGAATTTTACATTGTGTAACACAGAGACCAGACCACATAGATGAATAGCAATGCTGATGCATAATTGACTAGATTCAGTGAATGAAAGGTAGAGAAGTTAGAAAGATTTGTATATACTTAACAAGCTCCTGAACCACTATGCAATATTTATGCCAAAGGAATGAGACAGAGTAAAAAATTACCATCTCCATCCGTGTTAGTACAAAACACTCATGCAGCTTCAGCATCTGATGAAGTCCCACGAATTTACCATCTGGCCAGAGCAGGTGGTATTTCATTCTTAGCTTATTACAGTAAACACCACAGAAACAAAAACCCAGGCAGGGAACGCAGAGAAACCATCTCCTGAGAGTCTTTAGCCATTTGTGTCGGAGGAAACATTCTATACCTCCTCTTCACGCATGGCACTGCTGGGATACCACAGTGTTTTTTCCAAGGATATGAGGGATAATCCCAGCACACTGCTAACGCTTATGTTTAAAGAATCTAGACAGGACTGAAGATAAAGGTAGAAAGAGCATGACCTGAGTGGTATCACTTGGTAAACTGATGTAATATCTCATTACACATCTTTAATAGATCTTAGTTTGCAACCTTATAAAAGCATTTAAGAGCCCTCATGACCAAAGAGTATCAAAACAATTCTATAAAAATTATTTATTTAAAACTATTCCATAAACATAACCTTGTTTAGCACAAAAGTAAGGAATTTTCCCTTAAAAATTAATTCACCTTCTAGCTAAACACTATAGTCCAGGTTAATTACAATGAAAACAGTGGTCTGAATTCAGAATTATCTCACTCCTTTTTAATGGATTAATTAGAACTCAATCACTGTTCAGCTAACCCAGAAATTTTTTTTTTAAACTAGAAAATATACCAGTAATCTTCAAAGTTATCGAAATCTGGGGAGCTGTGTACCACTTAAAGAAAATCCTTTTAGACAAAGTATTTAAAGAGGAAAATCAGAAAAATCTGCATTGCTGCTGGAATAAATGGGTATTCACTGGGATGTAATTGTTACGGATACTTTTATCATAATAAAAAAAGAATAAACACTTGGTAAAATTTGTTTTGAAGACAAACATTTGGCATGAAATTTGACTGCATCTGGTTTTTATTTTCTTTTCCTCCCCAGGCAGCTCACAACTTCATTTATATTTGGTTAATAAGATCTTTGTGATACAGCAAACTTTATAAGTCATCGTTCCTATTTAAAAAATGAGTCTATTTTTAAACTGAGCCTTTGTCCAATTAATTAATACAACCGCATTGCACTTATCTTCACTTTTTTCTGTTTGACTTTTCCTATATACTGATTCCAGTGACACAGTCTATAAAACAGATGTGCTTTTCTGTAACAGTGATGTTCAGTGCATGTTTAAGACGATTTTTCTTTTCTCAAACCTGCCATAGTACTTTGTAAGGCTGAAGTATTAAGTCTAAGAAAAACAGGTGAAAAATACACATTTTTATTTTGCAAGTCTTTACTCAAATTTCTTTGAGTAAACAACAGGTTCTGCTCCATCTCTCTCATTACACAATTTCATTGTATACTTCCTTAGCTGTCTCAACACTGAATTACATTGCTTCTTAATGTAGTTGCATCTGAAAACACAAACAAGGCACTGGAAGAATTCTGTCAGAAGTGGCTTTGTTTCCATAATGTCCTGGTTTCGGCTGGGACACAGTTAACTTTCTTCATAGTAGCTAGGGTGAGGCTATGTTTTAGATTTGTGCTGATAACATGCTGATGTTTATAGTTGCTGCCAAGACAGCCAAGGACTTTTCAGCTTCTCTGCTGTGCCAGTGTCTGCAGGAGCAGGAGAAGTTGGGAGTGAGCACAGTCCATATTACTACCCTAGGATTCAACTTTAGGCTTAGGATTGAGACCCAAAATAGCCAGTGGTATATTCCACATCATGTGCATCATGCACGGTATGCAGAACTGCTTGGAAGTGCTCTCTTTCATTCAGCTCTCAGTCTCTCAGACTCTTATCTTTTCCAGGATGCAGTTTCAGGACTGCCTCTGCCCCAGGATCGTTAGCTGGGAACAGGCTGAGCCTTGGTCATCAGATGGTGAGCAGTTACACTGTGAATCACTCATTTGTATATTATTACTATTATTACTAACATTATTATTTTCAATGTCATTGTAGTTTAGTTATTAAATTGTTCTTATCCTAACCCATTAGTCTCTTTTCCCTTTACCCTTTTAATTCTCTCTCCCATCCCTGGGAGGGGATGAGGTGAGCAAGCAACTGTGGGGTGTTTGCTGCGAGCCAAGTCACTTAAACCACAACACATAACAAACCGCTTTACTGGTGCTGTCCTCTGATCTGTCACTCCTTCAGTAAAGATGCTTTTGCTTTATTAACCTTTCTGCCGTAACATATGTGTCCTGGGTTAAGCTGAGACAGAGTTAACTTTCTTCATAGCAAGAGGCTGTGTTTTGGATTTGTGCTCAGAAGAAAGCTGATAAAAAGTGATGTTTATGTGTCTGCCAAGGTCTTTTAGCTTCTCTGGCCGTCTGCAGACCGGAGAAGCTGGGAAGGAGCACAGCCCCAGTTACTAGCCCAGGATTTGAACGTAGGTTCAAGATTGAGACCCAGAGTGGCCAGTAATCTATTCCATAACATACACGTTATGTCCACTATACAGGTGAGGACCCTCTGGAAGATCGACCCTTTTGGTTCTGGATCTCTTTTGCTCTGGGTCATCTCGCTCCAGGTGGTCGCTCTCCCAAGGCCTTTCCCCCTCCCTCCACACCCCAGTCAGCTCTTGGTCTGGGTCGCTCGGACTGTTATCTCCGTTCCTGGAGTGCAGTTTCAGGACACTCCCTGCTTTGGGATTTTAGCTAGGAACAGGCTGAGCCTTGGTCATCAGGTGGGGGGCAGTATCACTGTGTGTCAATCATTCATATATAGTAATATTTTCAATATTTTTGTAATTTAGTTATTAAATTGTTCTTATCTCAACCTATGAGTCCTTTTTTCCCTTTACCCCTTTAATTCTCTCCCCTGTCCTCAGGTGGGCGGGGAATTGCATGAGTGGTGTGTGGTTTGGCCCCCAGACAAGGGCAAACCCATCACAATATGGTCTGGTGTACATAATTATAATAAAGTAACAATAAAATGGTAGTAAGACAAGCTGCAGGCAGTAGACACAGGGAAGGGAACTAAACCAAATGTTTGTCAGATTACACTAAACCTTTGCAATGAAGTTGCAACTTTGTGGCTCTGACCATCCCTCTTTAAAATTTGCCTGATTCCAGGCCTTCCAGGTAACAGCACTGTTCCCTAAAAAGTCAATATGCTTATTAAATAAATTTAAGTTGCAATATTAAAAACATCTTATTTAAATTGTGATTTGGATAGCTGGGGATCAGTTTTGCAAGTCTACCATACAGACTGAAAAATGTGCCAACTTCATATTTCACAAGCTTCCTGTATTTTTTTTTTCTATTTTCAAACTAGGAGCCATATTTAGCCTTTAGAAGCACCACTCTGTTCCTAGAAAAAGTAACGATTAGGGACTGACATCATATACAGTACTTGGGTACTGTAACAAAAACAAAACAAAACAAAACAAAACAAAAAACACACACCTGTCCTCATCACCTGCCATTTATTACCATCCATCATCAGTTCTACATGCTGAACTTGGAGAACTGTAAGACTCGGACATTTTAAATCCTTCATATCTACATCACTATGTAACAACTTATGGTGCACTGAAGTAGACAGCAGAACTCAGTTGATTCCCAAACAGAACAGTGTCAGTCAGATATGTGAATACAACCCATCTTTAAGTAATTTTTTTTTAACAGTTTATCTGTTTTTTCAAAGTTCAGTATCACATATCTGGCAACTCTTAAACCTCAACAAATTCATGTCTGTAACGTGTGACATGTACTACTGTACCATTACTTAGATACAAAGAACCAGCCATAAGGTTTATGGGTGACTACTTTAGATCACAAAGATTGAAGATCACTGTAGGCTGCTGGTGTAGGACTTTGACCGAAGTTAGCGTAAGCCACACTGCATACAAAACACTGTCAAATCTGCTGTAAGGTATTTTTTCTACTTTCAGCTTCAAGAAGGTTCCAAGAACCTGGGTGAAGGCTCAGCTACCTCCTTTTCCTCACTGGGTCAGACCAAAGTACATGTTCCAGGGTCAAAAGGGAACTCTGTAGTTCTGATGCATCTGGTTTTTCTGTTTCCTCATCCAGTGCCATTGCTTAAGTTCACATTTCTGTCCATCTGACACATTTCATAGTGCTAGTTTCCTTTCTAAAATCCTGAAGAAGTTCACCCTCATGGCAGGAAGAGTAGCACCATTGTAACTTATTTTTACAGTACCCTTAAAAGGAAAAGAAAGGAATACCAGCAATAATGTACTGTTATAAAGTGCGTGTCCTAATTCTCTAGTATTCTTTGACTTCAAAAGTTAATGTAACTACTGGCAACCAGTGGTGTATCTGTTACTATCACAAGATAGCATGCAATAGAAATGAATGAGATGACTTAACACTGGTTTTAAATGTTTTCAATATCTTCTTAAGAAGCAGGTGTCAAATTAAAAAATCAATCAGAAAAATTACATGTTTTTAATTAAGATTTATTAACATAAAAGTAAACACAAGAATCTGATATGATATCTGGGGCTTAAAAAAAAAAAAAAAGGTAGTGTAGAAACAAAAACATAAGTACTTCCAAATAGTGAAGTACTTAGCATTTTAAAGTGCTGTACAGCATGTGAAGAGCCTCTTATCTTTAAGTGCATCACTCTTATCCACTAGGTTAACTCAAGCTACTGCTGTATTGCCAGCGAGTCTACAAAGACCAGGGGAAATACTACTACTTCAATTAAGGATTCATGCTTGGGTGGTTGTTGATAGTTCTGATTAAAGTTTTTTTTGAGTTTTCATGTTTGTTTATTTTTTTATTTAATATATAGGAAGTGTACTTGGCAATCCAGCGTAACCGTCCAGAGCTAGATCTTTGAGTACTGAACAGATTATTTGAGAATAAATTCTTCCTGGGAAAGTTTTCCCATAAAGGCAAAGTCTCCAACTATTTAAATTAGGTCAACAGTTAATTCTTTGTCTTGAAATGCATCATTCACAAAAGAAATATTCTAGAAAGCACCACAGTTCATCTGACTTTCCTTCTAAATAAGATTAAAGACATGGGAGCAAGAGAAGAGTGAAAAGGACTCAGCAACGTAACAATGGCATAGATAAATATAGTTCCCTAAAAAAAAACCAAGCTGGCAGCCAGGTTTAACAGCCAATGGAACCAATTCAGTCCTTACCCTAATGCTCAGGGGAGTTCAATGCCCCAGGAAAAGGCCCATGACAAGGCACACTCATCAAAATGACCAACATGCAGTTTGCAGGAACTCTGGGATTCCTGACAGATGAAGGTTCTTTGAAACCTATGAAGTAATCCATCAGGTGATGCAAGAGGGAATAGTTGGGGAAAGTAAGGCTACAGGTCCCATTCCCAAACCCAGCCCAAGCGGCAGCTGTGTGGCTGGAGACAAGGGGCTGGGGTTTCATGTGACAGGGTGCACGCTCAAAAATGTGAACAAAATGAGGACAACCACTTATTTTCTCCTCATCATTGGTTAATCCTATTACCCTGAGGCTTTTGCTCCACTACCACAACTTATTTCCCAGAAGAGCTGATTTCAGAAGTTTAAACAGTGTCTGTAGTTCCCCATAAAAACCAAAATAATTGGCAAAGCCAATTGTCTTTAGCCAGAAGGGTTTTTTTAATACATTTAGAAGAGGGAGAAAGAGGATTTTCCCATACTGTCAAAATATTTTGACATTTTCCAGATTAAAATAGGTCAATTTTTCAGTTAGCAGCAACCTTCTATTTTGAGTTTCACAATTTGCCTTCCAATGCTTCTTGAAACAGAAGAACTCCACTGTCCAGTTCTTCTCCAGTTTATGGGATGACACTGGACTCATCCTGCTTGTTGTGGCCTCCAGCAGCCCCTACGCCAGCCAAGAAACAGCAGCAAGCTCTGTCACTTCCCACAACACTCACATATGCCCACACAACACAGAGGCTTATCTAGAAAGAGATTACTCTGACTGCAGATTATATGGGGGGGCTCCTGCCTGGGGCATCACCATCAGTGGAGAATCAGGATGCTGCTTCTCTGTTCTACCACACCAATGTATGTTGTAATGAGCTACCTCAACACAGCACCAGGCTGTCAGCAGCAGTGTGCTAGAAAGGCCTTTCAGGGACTCCCAGGAGTTATTTGTCAAAATCTACCACCAGACAAAAGGGAATTGCAGGTTTGTTTATTATTGGCAAGGTCCTGGCAAGGTATTGGGATTGTTCTCCCTGATTCTGATGCAGCTTAGACATCTTCTTGATAGTGCCGAGCAGTGCCAAGTTTCAGTCCCTGCTGAAAACCGTGTAGTTCTGAGGCTTATAAAATGTTATCCAATAAATAATTTTAGGGAGGTGGAGTATTGCTTTTGGAAAAAAACTTCTTCCATCAGATGCATGTTTTGCTTAAGGTGTTTCCCAAGGAGAGGGACTACTTATTTTTCATCTGGTAATTACATAAATTCAAAACTATGGTGTTCTGTTAGTAGTCGACATATAGTTCTTAACAACAATATGTAAATAAAACAGTTTGAGAATGTCCTTTTTAAAGTCTATGCAGGTTGCTATTGTTTCATTGCAAGAGCTGAAAGAATAGACAATCTACCCTGGTTCACCATTGAAGCAGATTACTGGATACTTCTATCCAACCCATCCCATCAGTAGACATATTCCTTCAAACAAGTTTTTGAAGCTCAAGAGAAAAATATGTGGTCATCAGTTGTTAATATCAGTGGCATATCCATGAAATGCTAATTGCTCAGTTTTCAATTACTTTTTTGTTACTGGGTGAGTTCAATCACTAGATCACCTCTGGTTATTTTGATTTTTTTTGTAGTTTAAAGTATAACCATGTAGACTAGGTACACGAATACTGCCTCTACCTGGAAAGCATATCAGTTTTCTTCCAGCAGCTGCACCAAACTGCAGTACACTTTTATTCTGCAGTGCTTAAATAGTTGAAAAATGTAAAGTATAGGCAGCTTCTCTTGTAACAAAACTGTTCTGAGGAAGAACTCAACCTATTTATTACATGCATACTATCAGGGAAGAATTACGCAACAGCGTGCATCACAGATGTGTTTAAAGTTTAAATCCAACATAGCCATATAGATCTGGAAGTTCATACACAAAAGACGTCTGAGGACTGATCCAATCATGTAATCCAGCACATTAAAATAGGATGCCATTAGAAAGAGTAACCTTATAAGAGGCTAACATTAATCTTGAAGTCAGCCTAACAGTGTGTGACTTGTCCTACACAGCTGCTCAAGGGGGAGAGGGAGCAGGAAGGCTTCGTCTTTCATTTCTCCCCAGCAGAGAAACTAATCAAAACTGTTGTCCTCACACCTCACAGGGCGACTTGTACAGGAGAGCATGACAGAGACAAGCTAAAAAAAACCTCATAGCTCCTGGAATTAATACATGGATTTATTAGAATAACACGCTCCAGAAACTGACACAAAGTATACCACTACCTATGGGAAGCAGAGGCTAGATTAAAGGACAGGGAGAAAATGGTTCCACTCCAGAGAACAGAAATAATTAATTAAGGAAACCAGCCCACACCTTTCAAATGTATTATACCATGTGTGCCCAGCCTGACGTGCCCTGAACAACCCACGAAGAAGCAATTCTCTCCCCCCATACTCTTATGAGACATCATGTTGTCCATATACTGAGGCTTAACGAAAATTGTTGTCCAAAGACTGCTTGAGGCTAGACCTTGCAAAGATGCAACTTCACCAAGCGTAAACCAAGCAGGCCACACACCGCTCTTCCTGCTGCAGGCACAGCTACAGCCTAAAAGGCTGCTCTGAACCATGCCTCCTGGAGCACCTACTCCAGTACTGAGTCTCTCCTGAGCCTCCTGTCCTGGGGCTACTCCTCTGCAGCTCCAGCCTAGCCCACTATAGATATGCTAAAGTTGCTAAACCTGAGTGCTCCCAAATGAAACTTTTCCACTCACAAGTGTATTGTGGGCTTAAATGCCATAAAAAAAAAAAAATATATATATATATATAAATCGTTCTCCTCAAACCCCAGCAGGCTCATTAATGACTAAGCTCCTCTACTTAGTAACTGCTGTTAATGAAGTGAGCAGGTACAAACCTAACCTCTTCAACTAATGCACAAGGTTCTTAGAATGAGCTAATATTCAAAGGCAAGCTGTTAAGTAAAAAACAAGAAAAACAACATTCAGAGGTCAATATTTTTGTTGCCAAGACCATAATATGTCTTCCAACCCCAGAGATATCAGTTTCTATCAAATGTAGAACATATTTGTACTAAAATCTTACAAATTTTGTTCGGCTTATGCAAACTGAAAGCCTGCCATTAATTTCAGAAAATGAATGCATCCTTTCTTAACAAATGAAAAAGGCAAGTGTCCTGGGTTCAGCTGAGACAAACTTAACTTGCTTCATAATAGCTAGTAAGAGGCTGTGTTTTGCATTTGTGCTCAGAAGAAAGCTGAAAACAGTGATGTTTATAGTTGTTGCCAGGACAGTCAAGGTTGTTTCAGCTTTGCTGCTCTGCCAGTGTCTGTGCAGGTACAGAAGCTGTGAGAGAACACATCCCAATTGCTAGCCTGAGATTTGATCTTAGGTTCAGGACTGAGACCTAAAATGGCCAGTCTGTTCCATAACATACACGTCATGCCCAGTATATAGGTGAGGGCACTCCAGAGGCTCGTCCCTTTTTGCTTTGAATCCCTTCTTGCTCCGGATCAGCTGTTTTTCCAGGTTAGCTCTCTTGGGGTGGTCCCTCTCACTGCATTGTCTCCCTCCCTTGGTCAGCTCTCGGTCTGGGACGCTCGGACTGTTATCTCCATTCCATGAGTGCGGTTTTGGGACCCTCCCTGCTCCAGGATTGTTAGCTGGGAACAGGCTGAGCCTTGGTCATCAGGTGGTGAGCAGTATCATTGTGTGTCCCTCACTCATATATTTGTACATGTTATTATTTTCAATATTATTTGAGTTTAGTTATTAAATAGTTCTTACCTCAACCCACAAGTCTTTTTTTCCCTTTGCTCCTTTAATTCTCTCACCCATTCCCCATGAGGCAGGGGAGTGAGCAACGGGTTGTGCAGGGTTGGCTCCCACCCAACAGTAAACCCATCACAGCAAGATACAGAATATACACAATAATACAAATCTGGAACAACACTGTTAATGGTTCATTGACTTTATAATAGTGTACTTGAGAAAATTAGTATTTATAATATATATTGTTTGGAAAGCTTGATTTGAAAAAGAAAAAATCCTCTATAACAGCAGCCTGTAGTAAAATCAGCGCATGGTCACTATTTCCATCACATTCTACTCAGATTATCTGCTGCTAAATTGTATTTTGGTTTACTTCAACACTGTTGTGATCTCAGTTTGTAATTACAGAAACTTTCTCCCTGCAACTGTCATGTCGGCTAAAACTTTAAGTCCAAAAAGAAAAAAGGGGGGACATTCATAATCACTCCTTACAGGAGCTGAAAAATTGAAGAGCTTTCTTTTTATTCAAATCTGATGTAACAGTATTCCAAATGCTGCAGTCATCTTGACACACCTGTTTTCTTTTTCTACAGTGTTGTTGAAAACCTAAAGTTTCATTATTATTTACTCTACAGAGAAACACTGCACAAGCAGACCTATAGCTATCTTGAAATGCACTTCACAAGGCTGAAATTAAATGATTCTTCCCACCCTTCTACTGTTCAGGCACTGTTGCAAGTCTCCTGGTTCCCAGTGGTGAAAGAAAATTAAATCAGAGACTACCACTAATGTCATTATAAGTAGCAGATTTTCCATCCAAAGTGCTAAATTGTCAATTAAAAGAAAAATATTCAAATGAATACTTAATACAAACAGTTTGCCTTCTAACTATATTCTAAAACTGATCCACAGAAGCAGAGAGAAAATGTTCTTAAATATGCAGTGTTATGGAAACCAGCCTGTTATTAGAGGAGCCATATAAGAAGGGGGAAAGAGAATGAGAGAAGGGGAATGCCTTCACTAAGTTACGTCTGAAATGTTTGCCTAACCCCAATTATCATCCTTCATACTGTAGGTAGATCTGTACAGATACTCAGAGCTCTTAGAAATCCTTTTGGGATTTCTCAGTGATGAAGTGGCAGGTGAGGAGATACGGCTAGGAACTAAGAGTTGTATATCTACATATTGGTCTCAAAGATCCCTGTTTTCAAATCTTTATCCCACATAGTACTAGCTTTAAGTTAATAATCACTTGCTATTTTTGGTCATTAAAACTATGAAATCATTACTAAGTTATTTAGGTAACCGTGTTAGAACAGAAGACTAGAATTTCCCAGTAGAGGGACTTTTGCTCTTATATGCCCTAGAAATCCTGAAATATAGAAGAAAAACAAACTAAATAACTGAATCATCAATATGTAATGATTTACAATACTGAGGCAGCTTTGGGGAAAGTGTGTAACTCCAAAGAGCATCACACTCATAAAAAATAAAATCAAAAACAATAAAAAACTAAGCAGATAGCCTTTTTCATCTTTCTTTGGAAACAAGCTTTTTATGTTTGGTCTTTGCATTTGTGTGTGTGTACGTATGCTGAGAGATTTGCACAAATTCTCAAGCCAAAACCTGTACAGGCCAATTGAAAAACCCCATTCATATGAGTGACTTTTAGATCATTCCACTGAGATGCAAATTCATAACTGTAGTCTGGACATTGTTCCTGTACCAGTATTACTATTTTAATTATTTCACTTCTCCGGACATTACCCCCAGCATGCCAGCATGATCTTGCTTTGTACTAGGACATCTTATTTCCCCTTCCATTACAGAACACATTCCCTTACCCTTGAGTGTTCTCTTTATCAAAGGAACCATAGGCAGAATTGGGGGGGGGGGGGGAAGTAGTCTCTTACTCTTTTAACTGGCAAAACTTTCATGTGCAAATAAACCTCACACTACTACTGAACATTGCAGGCAGAATAAAGTCCGATATGGTCATGTAACACTGCAAAGAACTCCTCTGACTTCAGAAGATGTGTTGTGCAGGAGCTGGATGGTGGCAGGATAAGAGAATTGCTGGGATGTCTGGATGCCAGCCATGCAAAAAAAAGTTGTCAAGCACCTGCTGAAGAGAGCACCCAGAAAGGGGGTGGAAGCAGGTCCTGAATCTACTGTAATAGCTAAACAGCTAGGTTAAAAAAAAAAAAAAATAAAAAAAAAAAAGTAGTAGTTTTTTCATAAAGTGGTGGCTTATTTCTACTTATTTCTACATTAAAGTTGGTATAAATGTGAACTCCACTGTTTGTTTTAAACAACTTTTTTTAAAATAGAAGCCTTCATAATTTTCCCTTTATTTTTAACCTTTCCTTTTTCTATGCAAATTTCCTTCCAGATGATCTGTTCAGAGCATTTAAAAACAGTTTTGATGGCACAAATTCTAAATATAAAAAGGTCATTGAAATATGTTCAGAGATAGCATTTACAGAAAAGAAAATAATTTTCCTTCAATATGTGGTTGGTTCAGCAAAATGTTTTGACTAGAAAAGGATTTTACTTTTTTCCAAAACTCAATTTCACCCTAAAAACAGCAAATAATTCCCTGAAAACAGCAAAAACACCCCTCTTCTTGGAATTTGCCAAGAGCTGAGTTTCTGCTGAACTTCCAAACAGTTCAATCCCATGGTGTCCCTTCTCAGGTTGTAGCAAGACCTGAAATCTTATGTTTCTTCTGGATTTTAGGATAAATCCTGAGTTTGAGGCTCTGGCAGACATCTTCCAGGAAGCCTACCTGCAGTGATTTAACACTATTGCCCTCACACTGTCTCCCCTGTCCCTCTGCAAGAAGTTACTGACCCCAGAGAGATTTCCCGTGCAATACAACCAGCCATAAGCCAAGTGGCCACCTTAATTTCAAAGACGGTACGTTGTGGTGGTTTCTTACTAAAAAAACTGATAGAACAGACTGTTTTAAGGTGAGGATGGGAAATTTAGTATAAAGATAAGAAGTGACCTTTTCTTAGCTTTTACACAATTGTTTTTAGCTACGCAAAAATTCACACAGTTTCCCAATTTTGAAGTTATTCCACTTGGAGAACTGCAAAAACCACAGGCAGCATCAGACATCAGGTAGGCTGCCAGGAGGAGTGTCTGGACTTTGGTTTGCTTATCCAACCATAACATGATGTGCAAATTATCTGAAGCACCGCCACTGCTAATTAACACAATTAGGGGGGTAGGAATGCTTGAGAGATCCTGATGCCTTTAGAGAAAGCAGGAAAAAACCCACACAAAACACCTGCAAGCCATGCCTGAGAAAAATAAACTAACAGAGTGGAATTTAGAAATAAAAACCTGTAAATGCTCAGGAAACAAACAAAGCAAAATTTCATGTTCTCTTTCAGTGTTGCATCAAACCAGTCAAATCCAGCTTTCATTGTTAAGTAAAAGGTACTTGAGTGGAACTC
Source organism: Syrrhaptes paradoxus (assembly GCA_013400615.1). NCBI lineage: Eukaryota > Metazoa > Chordata > Aves > Pterocliformes > Pteroclidae > Syrrhaptes > Syrrhaptes paradoxus. Next base: position 36,080 of record VZTO01012593.1, read on the forward strand.
AGGCATAAGGACACAAAGAAACTCTAGGGACTTATTGCCTCCCTGCAGGGAACTGATGCTTCTTAATTTGCTCGGCACCTAGACTTTGAATCAGCCCACACATATAACTAATTAATGTCAGTGCAGTGTAGCACTTGGTAACAAAACTGACAGCTAGAAGGGAGCATTTCCAACACAGACACCACAGTGACATTGCAGGCTTGCTTAAGGGGACTTGCTTGTTACAAATTATTTCCCATAAGTTACAAGTATGTAAAAGTGGAAATGCAGATGGTTACATTAAAAGTCAAAAAATAATCAATGCAACAGAACAATAGCTCTGGAGACACCATTGAAATGGTCTTTCCACACATGGGCACACACAAAATTTTGCTTTTCGTGTGCATGGGAGATCTCAACACAGCATGACTTTTCCAGTATGTTGACTAAGTAAATGACATTTCTATCAGAAATAAGGTTGAGATATATGATAGAAAAGTGAATTTACATCCATGTGTGGCCTGATACCATCATATACACTGATAATTAACAACAATAAGTTTAAAGCAGTTATAATCAGAAAGTTATAATTCTAATATAATTTGTCTTCTGTGTTTAAGCATGTTTTCTTTAAAGAGTGGCCCAAGCTCTCAAGAAAACTGAGTACAGACATCAGTGGTAAAAGCATGAAGCTCTATTACATGTTACTCAGTCACTCAAATAACTGTAATAAACTAGAGCACACCAAGGCATACATAATTCTAATGGTAAGGTTCTGAAACACATTGAGTACCCACAAGTCTGTATCTATAGAGACAGCTTGGCACCCTGGCCCTCCACAGTGCACACCTGCCTCAGAGGCTCTCCTCTAGAAACACCCTGAGAAGTTTTCTCCAAGAAGGAACTCAGGCACTATTAGTAAGATAATTTTCTGCATCATCAGCTCTCCAATAGGGATATAGAAGATTACTGTGGCAAGTCTGGCTCCCTCTGAACAGCACAGTCAAACTGAGATGAGTACTGTGTGTCACAATATGAACAAATAAACACAGTCAAAAGATCAAGTGTAAAAAGCATCTAATATGGATTAAATGACAGGTACACCTCTCTTTACAGAACAATGTGTTTAATGAGCCCATGCACCATAAAACGAAAAGGGGAGTGGGTAAGGAATTATGAGGGGGCACATGAAGTGTACAAAGGTGTGGAGGCATTAATGCATATTGAGGAAACAAAAAACAGGAGTCAAACCATGTGAAAGATACCAATTCTACAACCCAAGTCTTAAAACTATGAAAAAAAGTGTCTTCATATGCAAAAACAAGAATAGCAAAAATACAAGTTTAAATCCGTTTTCATGTTCTGTTGATATCTACATTCAATTTTCATTTTATTAAAACTCATATAACTTAACTAGGCAATTTATTCAAGTGCTAACAAGAGATGATGATGAGAATGGATACACTTCCCTTTATCAATGGGCTTACAAGTACAAGTTGCACTTTCACAGTCTAAGACGTAAGTGGATGATCTTAGAATGAGACTTCTGGAAAGTACAACATTCATTGACCTGGTGAATTATTCTGCAAGTGGGAAGAAAACTGTTTGAAGTAAATTGAAGTTTCTGCAGTTTTAAGACAGTAGGTCATAAAAGCTGGACTGTATCTGGTGGGCTTATGAAGACAAGGATTTTCAGAGGGAAGTCATTTGCAATGCCTCTATCGAGTAAGCTGTTTGCCTGAAAACATAAGTTAATACAACATTTGCAGAGAATTTCTTCATAGAGAGGGTACCAATGAAATGATATACAAATACGATCCAATGAGAACATTTCCATTGGTTTCCATTTTCTTTGGGTTCGGTTCAAAATTAAGTGTAAGGATGGCACATGCTGAGAGCAAGGTCTAAAAATTAGTACAAGTGGGCTTTGAAATGTGACAAGTTTTACATTTCAACTACTATGGACAAACTTAATTGTTTTTCACTCATGCCTTACTCAAAGGATCTTATCTAATGATTTTTAAATCAGTATCTTTTCCTTGTTAATGATCACCAGATAAGCCAAAATTTATTTGAGGCTCTAAAGGTAAAAATAAGAGACACAAATAAGAAAGAAAAAATGTACTTTCTGGAAGCTTTAAAATATTAAAAGCCTCAAAACTATCAAGTGTGATTAAAAAAAATAGAGTTAATTTTATCCGAGATATATTTAAAAAACCTCCATAAATATATTGGCACAGTTTTTATTTGTGTATTTATTTAAACTTCGTACATGTGCCAAAAGGAAGACAGCTTACAGCAACTTCTGGATTTTCTTCCATCTTACACAAAACACTTAACCCAAGAAGAAATGTCCATGGGCTTGGTAGTTTTAGATATATCGGGGGTTTTTTGCAAGGCTAGGTTTGAGATTAGAAGGACAAACTGCAAAAGCTGCATACTCCTGTTTCTGCTACATCTGTAGGAACTGGAGTTGCTCAATTTCTCCAAAAAAGATACTATTGGTATTTCAAGTGAGGCATGCAAGACACCTTTCTATGCCATAATTTTTAGTCTGTCGATTTCCCACCCACCCCCTGTTTGGTGGTTTGAGGGGGGTTTTGCCCTCTTTTTTTTTTTTTTTCCTAACCTCTATATTAGCTCTATTGCCAAGTACTTTGGAGATTATCAGCAAATATTGAAACTGGCAAAACCACTTTCTTTGCTGGTCACCATGCAAGCCACACAGGAACAAAATGTAAATAGTTTCTCTAAAGTCACTACAGCACCGTAAATACTCTTGTGAATATTTCTGTTTGACGCCAATGGCTCAAGTGACCCGGTCTCAACTGAGTCCAGGTGGTTGGACAGATAATAGAATTTAGTACCAAAATATATCAACCATAAGGAAGACAAAGATG
>VZTO01012597.1:4104-24018 GCA_013400615.1 Syrrhaptes paradoxus
CCAGTCAACTTAGACAACAGAATATTCCTTCAAAGGAGTTGAAGACAACTGGTTCCTCATCCAGAGGAGATGTGGACACATGTGGGAACAGGAGGGAAACAACCTAATCCTCTTAACCCTTTGTTGAATGAAACATCATCAGGAAGCTCTCCTTTGGGCCAGCCCATGTAAGGATAAGGCAACACCCTATACAGCTGTTACTCTCTCAATCCTATGTACCTGTTACTCTCTCAATCCTATGTACATAAAGTCTAAGCTGTAACAAATCTCACACCTCAGAGTCCATGGCCAAGAGCTAGGCTGAACTCTAAAAGCAGGCAGCCCAGCCCAGAGCCTCATCAGAATCAGAGCACACTGTTCCTTAAGTCTTCATTTTGAGTAGTTCCTTCATTGCTGTTAGTGCCTGTAAACACTTCATTGACACATAGAAAAGACGACATGAAAACAAATTTAACTGTATTAGCAGGTTCCAGGAGAGACTGTCCCCCACCCCCCATTCTGCTTTGGCATAAGCCAAGGCAGTAACTGAAGTCAAGACCTTCTCTGCAATACAACTGCCACCCTCCTGCCAAATGATGAAGGACACAAAAGTACCGCTATCCAAACTATGCATACGCTTAAGCATCCAGTAAACCAGGCTGATCTCTGATCTGGCAAGCCTGCTGGAATAATGAGTATCCTGTGAATACATAATGTGCTGAAGTTGCCATTGTATGAAGTAAGTCCATGGTTTGTCTGGGAGCCGAGCAATGCTGAGTNTTTAAGTGATCTCAGCTACCAGGGTGCTCCGTGCAACAACAGCATTTTAATCAGCACCTTATCTCCTTACAGAGTTATTTTCTCACGGAGCCCCACTTGTCAAAGACTAGTAGGTAGGCCAAAATGTCAATGGTTGCTTTCAACCTTCCAACAAGCAGATTACCTGCTCTTATCAGTTCCCCTACCTGTTTAAAGCATCCCACTGATAATTAAATGCACCAGTTACAAAAGGGTGGCAAGGTTAATAGAGAGAATACCTAGTAGCCAGCCAAGCAAAACAGCCAGGTTCACATAGAGCAAGCCTGAACAAGCAGCCTTTCTACTTATTTACCTAAGTGCATAAGAACTGGGTTGAGCTGGTAAAGGACTCTGGATGCTTGGCTATTTACAAACCACTTTAACCACTTCTATCTACGTTTTACAGTTTCTTCTGAATGCTACAAGAATAATGAGTGTAATTTATGCTGCACAACAGCGACCACAGAACCATGAGCTCCACAGACTAACAAGAAATTAATGCAACAGGTTCTTGTTTTGACTTCTTTCCCCACGTTAAGGTATAGGGTTTACCAGCTAAAATGATTAGAACTGTGTCAATTAACTTCTATCCATCAGCAGAAAGGCAAAGTCAAGTTTAGTTTGAATTTTCAAAACCAATCCTGTCGTTAGCATTATCTACACAAATACTTTAAAGAATTGTAGCCCAAGGTTTTTGCATGTACTTCAGGGCATCAGACTTAAGCACTGAAGTTGGAATAAGTACCATGTATATGAGTGCAAGCCTCTTGTATGGCACAGTATCTCAATTAGCTAAGGCCCAACTTTACTAGCTTCAGAACTCTTACTTCTATCCAGTGTTCAGTCCACAATGGAGCAGTAAGTTTCCTTGAGTTAACTAGAATTTTAAGCATAAGACATCAATTTTATGCAATTCATTTTCAGACATGCATACTTCCAGCTGCATAAACAAGCTGACAGTGCTGGATGTAGGTAGTCTGAGAAAGTTTAGGAATAAGCTTCAACACCAGGCCCAATCCAGCTGCCACTGAAGTTAAACTGGAGCAGGCCTTTATTATAAGAAGAACGAAAATTCTGGGAGCAGGCAGGATGAGGATTTATTTTTAGACACATTATGGTAATACAGTCAAAAGGATTTACCAGGAAGATGAAGTTCTGAACTGACTAGAACATAAATAACTCTTAAGAACGTGTAAGAAGTCTAAAACCTCCGAATGGATGCATCACTTCTCTACAGTCCTGGGAAAAAACAGCCTTGTGGATGCTAATTATGCTTTAGATGTCCCTTAATACTCTCAACTCCATTTTGGATAGTAATCCAAGGCAAAACATTGCATTCTGAGTGCTGAAGATTTATTCTTAAATTATTAGTCAACAATAAATGACACAGTGTGGATTTGATTAATATGCACTTTGTTATTATAAAAATTTCTTCTAATCTGCCCATGCTCTGAGATGACTTATCAGGCATCCTTTAAGAAAAGCTTGAACAATATCTAGCACTTGCTTCTACAAGTTTTCAAGAAGTTCACTGTAAGGAGGGAAAAACAAAATAAAAAAATAAGCTTTAGTTTTATGGCCATGACCTACTGTTTTTGTTTTGTTTGTTAAAAAAACCCAAACAAAACAAAACAACAGTTGAATGAAGTTATATTTTTCTCTCAGATTCAAAGGCTGTTACTTAATATCAGCTGCAGATTAGTATTTTGGAAGCCTCTTGTGTCAAGAAAGGGGAAAAAAGTTCATGAAGCTTAAAAAAAAACCCCAAACACTAAAGCTCTTTCATTATCTCTTTCTAGCCAGAAAAACCAACGCCCACCTGGAAAACATTTTACATCCTCAGCACTGAGTAGCAGTAAAATTTGTCATTAAAAAGGGGAAAGGCTGACTATTGTATTTTTTAGCGTAAGGTTGAAATAAGATGTTCAAAACTCTTTTAAATTGCCTTTTACACTAAAGTCATTTAGATGCTGGAGGGGCTTTTTCCACCTCAGTAGTTTCCTAGTGTGTTGGTGCAATTGGCCCCAATATTAAATAATTACAAGGATCATAATTTCAGGATAAACAAGCCATTTGAAATAGGAGCTATGCATAAAGGAATTACCAAGTTTGACCTCCTTCTTACTGACAGTCTCACCAAACCCCCAAAAGATTTTTCTTTACATAAAAGGAAAGTTTAGTGCTAAGCTTTGCTTAATTAATTCATGCATAGCTCCCTTAAGTTAGAACACGCACCACGCTTTGGATGCTGTTTAATTCTTTAAAAAAGGGAAAAGATTTGATTTATGTCTGAGAAGAGCATGTGTCCACCATGAAACAAAACTTGTTGAGACAGACTTTGACAAGGGAAACATGGAAATTCTTTTGTTCCATACTTTTCTATATAGCTTCATAAGCCAAGTTGCCTGTCAAGAAAGTCACTACAGTCTCAAAATTAATGCAAGAAGCAAGGCTACATGTCTTTTTGTTTAATCATCATTATTATTGTTTCAATTTTTTTGAAGAATTGCTAGCTACTGCAGGGGCAGCTTTCTGACCCACTCTAGTTCCTTTATACTGCTTTGCTGCCCTGTTTCCTAGCAACTTACTCAAACCTCCCATCACTTAAATTAATCTATGGCCCACCATCTCCACACCCATTACTCACAGGGGTACATATCGAAACTGACAAGAGCAAACTGCATAAGTTATTAATAAGATTCTGACACTTCAAATCTATGTTACAACTACAAGCCAAATCTAAGAAGACATTTAAAGCACAGCATTCTTTTTTCTTCCTCTGTTGTATGATGGATAAAGACCTCTAATACANATAGTTTTATGACCATGAACTACTGTTTTTGTTTTGTTTGTTAAAAAAACCCAAACAAAACAAAACAACAGTTGAATGAAGTTATATTTTTCTCTCAGATTCAAAGGCTGTTACTTAATATCAGCTGCAGATTAGTATTTTGGAAGCCTCTTGTGTCAAGAAAGGGGAAAAAAGTTCATGAAGCTTAAAAAAAAACCCCAAACACTAAAGCTCTTTCATTATCTCTTTCTAGCCAGAAAAACCAATACACACCTAGAAAACATTTTATATTTTTTTAACTGAGTGGNGCTGTTTAATTCTTTAAAAAAGGGAAAAGATTTGATTTATGTCTGAGAAGAGCATGTGTCCACCATGAAACAAAACTTGTTGAGACAGACTTTGACAAGGGAAACATGGAAATTCTTTTGTTCCATACTTTTCTATATAGCTTCATAAGCCAAGTTGCCTGTCAAGAAAGTCACTACAGTCTCAAAATTAATGCAAGAAGCAAGGCTACATGTCTTTTTGTTTAATCATCATTATTATTGTTTCAATTTTTTTGAAGAATTGCTAGCTACTGCAGGGGCAGCTTTCTGACCCACTCTAGTTCCTTTATACTGCTTTGCTGCCCTGTTTCCTAGCAACTTACTCAAACCTCCCATCACTTAAATTAATCTATGGCCCACCATCTCCACACCCATTACTCACAGGGGTACATATCGAAACTGACAAGAGCAAACTGTATAAGTTATTAATAAGATTCTGACACTTCAAATCTATGTTACAACTACAAGCCAAATCTAACAAGACATTTAAAGCACAGCATTCTTTTTTCTTCCTCTGTTGTATGATGGATAAAGACCTCTAATACAATATAATTATTTTTCACAAATGGCATAAGGAGGCAGCTTGACATAGGAAGAGATTTTTTTTTTTTAAGTAGTCAAGGCAACAAGACTTCTTAATATTACTGACTCAAGATGGAACATCCAAGGAAAGCCTCCCTCAGCCAGTAGAGCACAAAATATACATATTCAGAGATAAGCATGATTTTCAAGTGATTAATATTCTATATGATTAATATTTTGTTCTGGCTCATATTACCTCTACTGCAATTTTTAGTTCGATGTATTCAAAGACAACTCTCATGATTAGCCACATTTGTAATTGCAATGCTAGTCTCAAGCTTTTACTAAAGTCAACAGTATTCACTTATCTAAAGAAATATTTTAAAGTTCTGAAATTTCAGCATCAGACTTGAGTTGACTAATTAAGTTTACTACTTTATCTGTAGTGCTTTCAAAATGCCTAAAATGATTTGTGTACACAATTTTAGTACAAATAAGAGCTTTGCCACATTAGATATTCTTTTGTTCAAATGCCATTAGAAAGTCACAATGGCTAGCATAAAAGCTGTGTCCTATGGAAGTTAAAGCTGGGAGGCAGGCTTGATAATTGCAAACAGACTATCACCACAATCCCAAAAAGTCATTTCTGCATGGGAATATGCAAGAGTTTAGTCCAAAAATTCCAGTCTTAAGAACCAGAGTGTCTGAAGTTGTTGAGGTTTTTACACATTTTGAAGGCTGCACTGGAGTTTGCTGCTCCTGCTCTAGGATTCCAATGCTCAATTAGATTCAGCAGGACAATAGAAGCATTTATTTTGCTAAGATACAGGCAAGCTTAAGAAACTTCTCCCAGGGTCCCCACCCCCCAAGAAACCAACCCTCTGCACACAGATTTCCCTTCCCAACCCTATGAAGATAGTTGTTAGAAAGAACATGCTCAGTTTTCACATCATTTTTATATACATACACATATCTTCAGATTCTAGGCACTTGAATTACTGGGAGCAGGGTAGGGGTCTAGTTAAAAAAAGAAAAAATCCTTGATGAACCTGACTTTTCTAAAAAAAAGTCAAAATCTGCAGCACAAGCACTGCAGCCACTGGCAGAACTTCAAATACCTCAGATTTTTACAAAGCCCTTTATTCCTTTGATGGCATATTTGATAACAGTTTTATCTCATTTCATGTTAGAAAAAAAAGGAAAGAAAAGAGAAAGAAAGAAAGGAAGGACTTATACTTCCAACAGAGAATACTTTTGTTTAACTCTGCTATTGTACTTTGTAATACTATCTCCTTAAAAATGCAGGCTTGATTTCACCCTTGAGCCTCTCCAGCCCTCAATACTCGAGAAGTCACAACTGACAGAGGAGGCAGGTAGGAGGCAGCACAGGACATTTCAAGAATACACGGCTGCCTGCAGCACTTGGCCATAGGGCTACAAAGTGGGTGTCTACACTACAAGTGGAGAAGGAATGCTTTTAGGGTGGGCTTTCCCCCCTAAAAGTCCAGACTCTCCCAGCAACCAGTACTTATCTGACTAGGAAAGGCCCANTTTAGTACAAATAAGAGCTTTGCCACATTAGATATTCTTTTGTTCAAATGCCATTAGAAAGTCACAATGGCTAGCATAAAAGCTGTGTCCTATGGAAGTTAAAGCTGGGAGGCAGGCTTGATAATTGCAAACAGACTATCACCACAATCCCAAAAAGTCATTTCTGCATGGGAATATGCAAGAGTTTAGTCCAAAAATTCCAGTCTTAAGAACCAGAGTGTCTGAAGTTGTTGAGGTTTTTTACACATTTTGAAGGCTGCACTGGAGTTTGCTGCTCCTGCTCTAGGATTCCAATGCTCAATTAGATTCAGCAGGACAATAGAAGCATTTATTTTGCTAAGATACAGGCAAGCTTAAGAAACTTCTCCCAGGGTCCCCACCCCCCAAGAAACCAACCCTCTGCACACAGATTTCCCTTCCCAACCCTATGAAGATAGTTGTTAGAAAGAACATGCTCAGTTTTCACATCATTTTTATATACATACACATATCTTCAGATTCTAGGCACTTGAATTACTGGGAGCAGGGTAGGGGTCTAGTTAAAAAAAAAAAATCCTTGATGAACCTGACTTTTCTAAAAAAAAAGTCAAAATCTGCAGCACAAGCACTGCAGCCACTGGCAGAACTTCAAATACCTCAGATTTTTACAAAGCCCTTTATTCCTTTGATGGCATATTTGATAACAGTTTTATCTCATTTCATGTTAGAAAAAAAAAAGGAAAGAAAAGAGAAAGAAAGAAAGGAAGGACTTATACTTCCAACAGAGAATACTTTTGTTTAACTCTGCTATTGTACTTTGTAATACTATCTCCTTAAAAATGCAGGCTTGATTTCACCCTTGAGCCTCTCCAGCCCTCAATACTCGAGAAGTCACAACTGACAGAGGAGGCAGGTAGGAGGCAGCACAGGACATTTCAAGAATACACGGCTGCCTGCAGCACTTGGCCATAGGGCTACAAAGTGGGTGTCTACACTACAAGTGGAGAAGGAATGCTTTTAGGGTGGGCTTTCCCCCCTAAAAGTCCAGACTCTCCCAGCAACCAGTACTTATCTGACTAGGAAAGGCCCAGCTTTGGAGGGAGTGGAAAGTCTATGTGTGCTTCCACCTCACCAGCAGAGATAGTGACAGAGGATAGGAAACAAGATTCACCCCTCCCCTGCGTAAGAGTCCTCCTCCACATGCAAAAATGACCTTACGTATCTAGGTTAGGATGACTGGATTTTGAAAACTGCTGAGCATCAACATATCCCAAGGCACTCGGTGGGAAATTGTCTGCTCAGCACCTTTGGAGAAAGGGAGGGGGAAAAAACAGTTTTGTTTCCTAGGTGATCTCTAAATATAAGTTTTAGAAGGATAAATGTGAGAGTTTTCAGCTTTCATACCATAGCATCTCAGAGAGTCACCACAAAAGATAAACTGCTATGTGTTCGTAAGAGGCCCCCAGATCAGCCATCTTCAGTTTTTCCTTGCCTGCATGCAGCACTGCTGAGCACACAACAATGCATCTCCTGGCATCCAAGGCCACAGCAGTCTTCTATATCCAGAAACCTCATGGCCCTGGAGCCTGGGTCTATCCTGGATGATGGCTGTTTTAGAAAGATGGTCCTTAGTTTCTGTGCAGCAAGTAGAGGATTCTTCTGCAGAGCTGACCATATCAAAGCTTCCACCCTCTTGATCTCCCCAGAAGAAACAAGCAGCACTGAAGTCTATGTAAGCATTCTTTACATGATGAACAACAAAGCAGGCTTCAGCTAATGAAGGGGTCACCCGTCCTCCATCCCATTGCTCTGCAAGGCTGACCGGTATTACCTGGAGTGGACAACACTGGGAAAGTGCCTGGCAAAGAGCCCCACCTCCTTGAGCCACTGAGTTTTGCACACAGCTAGAGGGAAGCCAGAATCTATGGACCACAGAGGCAAGCAGCCAGGAAAAGGTGTGCTGTGGGGAAGAGTGGGTGAAATGGACCAAAAGCTGAGGCCAGGCTTTTTTCAGTCTTTAGCTTCTAGAGTCCACAAGCACCTTAAAACATAACAAGCTTCCCAGGGAAGCCGACAACTAGCTCACCAAGAGCAGCAACAGCAGCTCCCATCAACATCAAGCAGTGCAGTGAGATTTCCCCTTGGGAAAAGCAGGAAGCCTTCCCAAACACGGTCCAGGGAAGGAGGCCAGCTATGACACACACTTTTCACACGGGATTCCTCTACAGCCCCTAACCCACCACTCTTTTGGCTTAAGCCCAAGACTTGACTGTTTAGGAAAAAAAAAAGAAAAAAAGGAAAAAAAAACACCCAAAAAACAAAACACACAAACCAGAACTTCTGACCTTCTAGGTCTCATGCTGTAAAGTACAGAGATACTGGGTTTGCTTCCCTGACCCATTTATATCCCCCTCACTGCACATCTGACTTTCAAATTTAACAGGCTGTGCATTGTGAGCCCCAGGGAACAAAAACACCACCACATTTTACTCATTTCTGTGCAGCGGATTCCTGATGCTCTTGCCAAGATGCCTGCTCCCTCCCCAATCCTAATCCCTCTCCCCCTGTACAAAAAGTTAGAGCTCAGCTCACAGTGGCCATCTCAAACAGCACGGTCCAACAGAAGCAAAGCTAGAACACGCCATGCAACTCACCGGCCAGGCGAAGCTGAAAGGGATAACAATCCGGTTCTTTTCATTATTCCGGCTGTACTTTAAATTGAAGTTATTTCCTCCGATGACGGGAGTGGATTTGGATCCAAAGCTGCAAGGACCTCCAGCAGTGACCCGCGATTGATACTCCTTCAGGCAAACTTTAAAATAGGTATCACACTCATCTCTGGTGCATTTTCTGTCTCCAGGGTTTCGGGTGCCATCGCAGCAATTTCCATTTTGCAGTTCACCATTCACATTTTGCATGGATAAGATCTCCAACTCAAACTGTCCCGATGCTAAAGTCACCTGTTCATCCCAAAAAAGAACCAGAGAAGAAAGCAAAAAAAAAAAACCAAGAAACAGACAGTTACCTCACTTTTTCCCAAATGCAATCTACAACAGCTCTACAGACAGGAGAAAGTAATTTTAAGTGTTTTTTTCAAGAAACACAAGCATAACGTCAAAAAAATGCAACCATTCTAAGCTTTTCCCTATCAGGCATCCATGAGAAAGGCCCATAAATCATCCCAACCAAATAATGGCTTTAATACTAAAAAAGAACCTTAAGTGCCAACTCCAAAAAACCGTGTGCGAGGGAAAGGCTTCTAAATCGTTAGGAAATTAAACGAAACCAAGAATGCATATGTAAGTGCAAACCCAACAAAAAGATACAGCTGAAGCACCCTGGAAATGCAACCCCTGTGCCTTCTCCGAGGTGCAGCTGAGAGGTGCAGCTGAGACGGGGAAAATCGCCTTCCCGCTCAAGGCTGCCCAGCTGAGATTCAGACCTTGCTTATTAGTCATCCTGAGAATACTGTAATAAGGCTTGGTTTAAAAAAAGGAAAAAAAAAAAAAGCAGTTAGCAGAAATTACATTTTTTATTCCCAGGAATAAAAACCCTCCCTGCAAGGGGGACTTCTGCGTTTACCGTGTCCGGAAAAAAGTTAGCAGCAGCAACTCCACTCTCGTTGGAGAAGCTTTGCAAAAGCGCCTCACGCACCACTGAGGAAGGCTGGGGCTTTTTAAAAGCCATCTACCGCAATCACCGCGGGAGCCTCCTTTCGCAGAAAAGCAGCAAAATCACCGCAACCCGCTCTGCACGTCAGGCTACGAAAGCCCAGTTCAGCTGTGCTGAAGTTTCCCTTCTCCCTCCCTGCCCTGCCGCCAGGCGCTGCAGCCCCGGAGAACGCGCGGTGCCCAGGTACGTACCTTTGCCCGCAGCCCCAGCAGGGCCAGGAGAACGACGAGTGAGCACGCCGCCGCGGCTGCCCGCCGGGGCGCACGCATGCCGCCGCCGCCGCCGCGCTGCCCGCCCGCCTGCAGGCCGCCGCCGCTGCTCGCTCCGGGACGGGGAGGGCCAGGAGGAGGAGGAGGAGGAGGAGGTGCCGCCGCTGCTGCCCGCCACCGCCGCCGCCCCGCTCTAATATACCGCGCCTGCCGCGGCGCACACCCGCGCCGAACAACGCCGCTTTTCAAGAGCTTTCAATAGCACGCCGGTCTTCAATGCAAAGCAGCCCAACCCTCCTTTTATTCTCCTTATTCTCTCGCCTCACCTCTTTTCTTTCCCTTTTCTTTTCTCTCTCTCTCTCTGCCCCCCCCCTCCGCCTTTTCTTGAGTATTGCGATTATTATCCCGATCCTTTTATTTCTTTCAGGTTGACGGCACCGCGCGGTGGAGGCACTGCAAACCCCCCGACCCCCCGAGAGACACACACATACAGGCACACACACACGCACATGCACACGCAGCACACACACGCCACCCGGGAGCCGGCCGCCCGTCTGGGAACCCCGCCGCCGCTCGGCTTCATCTAGCCCACGGCGGCAGGCGGGGAGGCCGCCCGCCCGCGCATGCGCCCATCCATATGCATGAGGCGGGGAAAAGAGGAGGGAGAAAGAGAGAGAAAGGGCAGGAGTAGGGGAAGGCAGGTACCGGCAGGAGAGGAGGCGGAGAAGAGGGTGCAGAGAGGAGGGTTAAGCGGCCACGGGCGGTGGCTGCTCTTCTTGAGGGAAGTGGCAGGCCCCGGTCCTAGGCCGCCCGGAGGGTTGCCGCCCCGCCTCACTTGGGAAGTCCCGCTCCGCAGGTGCCTCCCAGGCTACCTGGAGCAACAGCCACCGCCTGCCGAGGCAGCCCGGGAACGGCGGGCGGGCGCGCGAGCTCTCTCGGCGGCGCCAGTGGCTGAGGCGGTGCTGCGCGAAGGAGCTTTTCCTGCTGGCCGCTCGCTGAGGTGATGGACGGGTCCTCCCTGACCCGTCAGCGGAGCGGGAGCTGTAGCGCTTCCCTTCTCGCCTCCCGGGGGTTTTCTGAAGGAAAAATGAAGCCTTTGGGGGTTGCGTTTGCAGTAAAAACTTCCCCAGCCGTCGGCAGCCAGCGCGACTGTTATGGGGTGGGGGGCGCGCGCCCGCGCGCTCGTGGCGCGACCGTTGAGGGGGCGGTGGGGCCGCTGAGGTGGCGGCGCTCCCTGAGGAGAAAGGCGGGACGGCCGGCGGGGTCTCTGTGGCCCCGGCCAGCGGCTCTTGAGGGACGCGGTGGTGGCAGTCGGCCCCCGTGGGACTTGTTGTCGCCTCCTTAACACGAGGCCGCACCGCGGAGGATCTCTCGCGGCTCAGGAGAGAAAGAGCTGGAAGCGGGGCATATCCCTCAGCTCCAGGCTGGTTAGTCCGGGGAAGGCTGGGCTGGTGGAACGCAGAGGCTCCGTCAGGCTAGCCTGCTCCCCACGCTGGAGACACCCAGCTTCCAAGTGAGTGCTGGGGTTTGTCAGCCATGTTCTTTCAGGAGTAGGGTCTGGAGGCACATAGCCAGAGGGTTACCTGTGGGACTCCTTGCCACAGGACACTGAGAAGTCCAGCAATTTGCACAGTAGCAACAAGTGTTCAGTCTAGCTCCCAGAGGAAGAACCACACATCAAAGGGCGTTAAACAAACAAACAGAAAAACCACCCCTAGCTTTTTCTCCGGTTTGGGAAGTCCCCGAGCTGCTGATCTAGAAGTTGGGTATGTGTGCTGGGAGCTGTCATTGCATCACTGTCCCTTTCTTCCTGAGGCGCTGGAGACAGGAACCTAGCCTATATGACGTTTGGTCTGACCTAGAACAGCTATTCTTGTGTCCCTATCTCCTATTCCACCCTGATCTAACACGGTAGATGTGTGAATGTCTATTTTATACACTAGAGTCAGTGGTACAGAGGAAAACAAGATTTCTGACCTAATTTTGTCTCCTTTGTTTTCATTTCCTATGGCAAAAGCAAAGTGCATGCTTGTTCTTGGCTGTGGTAAGGTCCATCCTGTTACGGAGTGTCTAAGGCTGTGAAGCTGGTGATACTTGTGCCCCTAACACTAGAACCACACTTGTACTTTTGTCAGACTCCTGCAGATAACTTCCTATTTGTGAGTTCAAAACTTAGGTTACATACCAGCAATTTTGACATGTCTATGTAGATATACTGTCAGTAAACAGTTCCCGAATACTACTTCCAGCCTTGTTCAGCCCCTAAGTTCTAACAGTATCGGTTGTTCCTTACTTGGAGTCATTAACTTTTCTTAGGCTGGTAAACCATCATTATATTTTATTCACAAAGCGTCTGCAGTTTGGTGATATGAGAACCCGTGCCTCTCTTCTTTTTTTCAGTGGGTGTTGGTTAGCTTCCGTAGCCTATTTAAAAGTTACTCATTCACAAGTGCCATACATGTTCTCCTCTGGGCCTTTAAATACCCTTCTGCCTGCTGGTATGCTGCATACCTTTAGGGCAGGTCTGGAGTTGGCCTTTCTGCAAAAGGTTACTCCACCTGTTTGACTCCAGTGCTTAGGAAATCCAGAGCTCTGGTTCCCACAGTACTTGTGACTCAGCAGTATAGCTGTCCTTAAACAGAATTACTTGTCCAACAACTTAAAACATTTTGCAAGCACTAATGAATTAAGCCTCCTAACATGTTGAGACACAACGTATTACTGATAGGTGAACCAAGGCAGAGTGCAAGTTGTGTACAGAAACTTTGCAAACCCTCTCCCTCACAGACCTGAAAGAAATTTTGACCTCATGAGAGTAAGTAGCAAAATGGCCTTAACACACTAAGGCTGAAATTTCACCCTTGAAGTCCTTTCTGCTGCTTTTGTTCACTGAGCTCTCCAGTCCTTATGTTTAGCCACTGCACAGCAGCACTGAAAACCAGCTGAGCACGGTACATTATGCAGCCTGAGGATCTTTTTAAGATGCCCATTTCACTGCATACACAGCAATGTACAAATTGCTGCATGCGCACAGGGGACCTAAATTGTGATTCCTTTGAGTAGCCAGAGACTGGTACATGTGAAATTCCTGCTGCAATGCTCTGCTTGCCGTGTCTCACGAGGTGCGGAGTCAACGTGTCTTCCTTTGAGGCCAGTGGAGAGATTTGCAATATCTGGCACTTAGCTTTTTACATTGTGTAAAGTTACTTCCTGCTAATCTTCCTATTCTGACATAATTAGATTACATCCACATTAGAAGCCGTTAGAAACACCTAGTGTGCCAAGGTCCAGAGTTACAGAGAGTACTTCACTTTGGGCCTGAATTAGTTCCCTAATATGGAGTTAGATCCCTCCATGTTGAAGCCACCAGGAGAACGCCCAGGACTTCAGTGGGATGAGGATCACAGCCTTTAGAGGGAGTGCCTGGCTTACGAGGTTCAGGTGTCGTGAAGTCAATATTTTGTGTTAGGAAAGTTGTAATTTCCTTTTAAAGCTCAGTGACTCATTGAATCGTGGCTGTGAACAATCCCACAGGATTTCCTTAGATTTGTGATACCTGAAGGTAAGCTTGGAATGGTGCCCCTGGAAAAATTATTTGTTCAGGGACCTGATCCATCTCATTTTCAAGTCGGTGACTAAACTTCTATTTACTACTGTAATGCAGATCAAGACAGTTGCATAATCATGGGGGCCTGATGCTGCATTAGCCTTCAATAAACCAGTAGAAAGGGCTACTAGAAAAGGATGGGTTGAAGGGTGGAATCTGTAGTTGTAAAGAATTCATAAAGCTTGATGGCCTAATTTCACAGCAAATGAAGAGGTCAGAAGAGCCCTTTGTTTCTCCGTAGCTTTATATAGAGGTCATTTTGCTTCTCTAAATAAGCCACCCTCTAAAATTCATTTGCTGCAGTTTTAGATATAGTTCTAGACAAAACTGAGTGAAGGAGTGAAAATTTCATCCACTTGGATAATCCTTTATCTAGGAGTTAAGCTTCCTTATTGCGTGGAGAAGAACATATCACTACCGTCAATCACGGATGAGTGAGCTTTTAGATAAGGCCTTTCCTATAATACACCCATAACACTTTATTTTCCTCTTGCTGTACTGGAACTGACCTCCCCACTTGGGTGAGTGTTGCGGAGGCAGAGATAGGGACTGTGCCGTGCTGCTTGGCTGACACACATTTCAGAGCAACACATTCCAGCAGATGAACCCATTTGCACAGTTGAGTGATCTAAACTTAGAAAGCTAATTTCTCTAATTACAAAGTGAGACTGAACTCCTGTAAAGCTTTTCATCACCTGAGTGGAATGGGAATTGCACTTCCATAATAATTTAATGTTTAGAAACTAATTAGTGTTTTGTAGGGAGACCACACCCCATGTTAGACTATTACACAAATGGATCAGGAGAGAAAACTACCTCTGATTAGAAAGTTAAGCAAGTGGCAGAGTTTAGGAGAAAGAGTACAGCTTACTAAACACTGAGCAGTAGGTGCCCAAAGCTTCAGTTCTTCGGAGTCAGGCAATTTCTTAAAGCTGTATCTCTAGGCAAGCTTTCCAAATGTGACAAAAGATTTTGGAGAAGAAGATGCTCTAGTGACCACAGACCCAAATACAGTTTGCTGCTACAAGCACTTACTTTCCTCGTTCCCTAGGCCATGTTGCTTAAGAGAATTAAAATTTCAAAGCTCCATTGTGTGTACTGTGCATGTGCATTTTGTGACTTTGAAATTCCCACCTTGTTTTTTCTGTACCTCAGCTCCCTGGAATTAAAATGAGGCACTAAGTCGAATTCAGAGGGTACTCTGAGAACAATAATTAAAAAAAAAAGCAGGGGTTGCTCAGAAATGACTGTAGTGAGAACCAGTAAAGTCCTTGAAGGAGTTAAAAGTTGTAGAGCCAAAAAAAAAGTCTATTGTAGAGCTTTTAAATTTTATCCAGCTATAATTAACTCAATCCCGAACATTATTGCTTTCTGTCACAGTTTAAAATTGAGACCTTACTTCATTACAGAGAATAGTACTGTTTCTCCTTCAGTTTCCTTTATTTATGTGCATATAAAACCTGCTTTCTGGTTGTTTCTCTGTTAACCCTTCAAGGATCAAATACCTCCACATTAACCTGTGAACCCAATTGCTTTGTCCTTCACTTATCTTCCCCAGTAGTGGGATTCCTATACACCAGTGATTTGATCTCAAATCCCTGCTTTCTAAAAAAGGGGGAGAGCTGAGAATACATTTTTAGGTCTGAGTAGGGGTACAGCTTATCAAGTTAGAGTAGCTTCCAGTAGGTGCAAAGACTATGACACTGAGCAGTGCTGGCATGTCTGTCACAGACAAGATGACACTTTAATTTGATAAGCAGTAACCTCAGCTATTCTTGTCAGTCGTAGAAAAGGCTGAGCACTGTCTCCAATAAACAACTGATGCTTTTAAGTTTCTGGTAGGGCTTTCCTCACCGTTTTCTGCAAGGGTGCTTCTTTTAGCCAATTTTATTGAACAAGTGCTCAGATCAAGTTTTGTTTTCTTGTTATGAAAGCACCAAAATATTTGAAGCTTTTCTTGTCACGTAGATTGCTTTCACTTCATTGTTAAATGTGTATGATAGTATGTGTTCAATACCTTCTCAATCACAAATGATCCTAAAGATGCAAGACTGAACAATGCAGGGGTGTCGTTTATCCAGGAAAATTACTAAAAAGAAGAGGGCTGCAATAAGTAAATTTAAGTTTGGGAGTACAAATTTGCCCTTGCCCGCCAATTTTCCATGGCTGATCTAATATTCTGGGCCTTGAGTTTACTTAGTCCTGCATGGGGGATATAAGGAGAGCTGCTTTATTTGGCATGAAAAATAATTTAGAGGAGTTAGGATCACTAAAACCCAGATTCATCCCAAAATATAAATGTGTCTAAATCAAGGAACAAAAAACTTGAAGTTATGAATATGCTTAAGTAACTTACCGGAATGGCCAGTGAGTTGAGCCTCAAAATTGTGTGGAAGGGAGTGACCCTGCTAATCTGCAGGGGAAACGTTTCTCCAGGGAGTTAGGGGTATATACAGTGGCAAAATGGCCTGTGTTTGTCTAGTCCCTTGGCACTGCCTGCACCCTGGCAGGAGGAAACTTTTTGTATCATCTAAATATTTTTAGATAAAGCACAGGCCCCAGAGGGTGGCTAGCATCCTTGGTGGTACAGATTAAGACAAGGTCCTAGGCAAAGGGGCTAAAAATGTTTTTCTCTGTGTCCATTCTTTACACAGGAATTAAAGAAAAAACCCTTGACCATTCTGCATGTTACAATAGTGCCACTGGCATGCAGATGTTACCTGCATGTGAACCGAGGGCTTTTCTGTCACCGATCATGCAACAAGAACAATAATAATGTGACAGGACTGTATGTTAGAGCCAACAACATTTGGAAGAGTCCTGAGTCTGCTCTGATTTGGGAGTTTTGGTGTTGAGACACTGCATTTTGAACAAGGACTGTATCAACTTCAGCAGTTAATTGCATGAACCTCTCCTAGTCCTGCTCTGGAGTTAGCTGTGATCAAAGTGCCTGCAACTACTAGCAGGACAGTGGAAGTGAGACTGAATGAAAAGGAATGGAGTAAGAATAGGCTAGGGGCATCATGGAAAGATGGCAAATAAGAGGCTTTATTCTTGGGAGTATGAGCAAGATATAGGGCCCTGTCACCCTGCCTCTCTGATTAAAGGTTTTCCTTTGCTCTTTCCACAGGACCTGGAAGATTTTTCATTCCTACCTCCCTGTCAGCCATTGTGTCTCACAATGTTTTCAAACACCCAGGAGGTGATATTCTCTTAATTTGCTCCTGATCTCAGCCCTGAGCCATGGGTCATTCCAAGTGTGATGAAGAACATCCCTGATTTGTGCCACTGTGTCAGCAAGACATGCTTGGTGAAGACCTGAAAGAAAAAGAGTCTGGCTGTAGAATTGAACCCTTAAAACCAATTAATTTCTTTGAAGGTAATAGCACTAACAAGTGTGCATCCGCTTTCTGTCTGAAAAGGGCCACAGACTCTTGCAGATCCACAATCTGTGTGTTGCCCTGAATTGTTGGGTTTTTAATATATATAATAATGATTTTTATTTTCTGTGGCAGAGGGGAATGAATGAGGATCTGCCACAATTTGAATAGAAGCAATTCCACAGCTGTCCCTTTAAATACACATTTGTGGTTGGCTNTTCCCAGCCTAGTGGGTGACCTCTCATTTTGTTGCTCCAAGCAAGTGGCTTCCCTCTCCTCCTTTCTTGCCAATATTTATTGGAAGCACGTGCTAAGGAATCTGTGAGCTTGCAATGCTAATGAGCGCGTGGCACAGAGCAGAGTGGGGCACCAGATGCAAAGGGACAGGTGTGTTTCCTAATGAGGGAGTCCCGAGACCCATCTGTTGAGTCTCGTGGGCCCTCAATGAAGTTAGCTGCTCAAGGTTGCCAGAAGAGTTTTTTTTTCTTTCTCTAATGCTTTTAGTTCTCAACAAGTGCAATCCTGTATAGAGTAGCATGTCATGGGGTTAGGCTTTGTTGTTACTAGTAGATAATGTGACTTTGAAAAGAATGCCCCCACCCCAGTTGAAAGGAGGATAACCCTCCTCTACCCCCATCCTTCCCATCCTCCTTGCTCAGATCAATAACAGGTCCCTAGGCACAAAGCCTGCATTCTTTTATTCTCAAATTAGAGCAGCTGCAGCAGCAACACCACAGCTCATTGGAAACCTATTAGCTTTTGAAAGACTTAATCCAGTTTGAAAATAACTAGTGTTTCTCAATCCTTCACGCACTCCCGTAAGAGGCAATATTCTTAGGCTGCATTGAGAGTGGACTGGGTTTATTATTATAATAATCTGCATCTCAGTGTCCCAAAAGGGCAACAAAGAAGGCAAAATGCCAGTTTCCCAGCTTTGCATGGCCTAAGAACATCGGATATTCTCAGCCATATCACACCCTATCATGGAGCTATTCTGCCTATCATCCTGTCTTCAATAGTGACTGATATCTTGTGATTCAGTCTCCAATTTCATAGTTTTTACGACCAGAAGGGAGACTTATGATAATCTATTTGACCTCCTGCACAGCACAGACATTAGAATTTAATTCTAGGTGGGATAAAGGTTGTGAGCAGCTGGATTCTTTGGTGTTGCTCTGCTGGGAAACATTGGAAATGTGGGGTTTTTCTGGGAGCAACTTTTTGCGGTAAGGGGAACTTGTTCTTTTTAAGCACATTAAGTACAGAGCTTTGCAAATGTGAACCTTGTGCATACTCAGCAAATGCCTTGCTTTTGATTTAGGGGAACTGATTTTAGGTAGAAAGGGTTTGCTCACCCATCGGTTTCTTGTTTAGCTTTTGTATCTAATCACTCCTTTACTGTGGATCTCCTTCCAGTGACCCTGTGAGCTAGTTGCTTCCATCTTAAAGGTAGGGATCTGAAATTCCTCAATAGCTATGCCCTTCAGAGACATTTAGACCACAAATGCCTTGTGAAGGCTGTAGCAGTGAGGAAACAAAATTTTATTGATCAGGGTCCTTAATCTCATGCTCCAAGTCACACTGGAAATCTGTGGATGATCAATGAGCTTGTTTCCTCATTTTTCTTGAATCCCAGCCTAGTGTGTTTGCTGGTACATCTTTCTCTGCTCAGTCTTTTCCTGTGCTATGCCAGTCCTAAACCTTTCCTGTTAAGTGTTGTCAACTCTTATTGGTAATGACGGTACAGATATTTTGCCAGCAAAAGCTGGGGTAAGACCACCAACTGACTTCCTGAAAGCCACCGAACAGCAGCAGCTTTTGATTTCTACTGACCTGGACCAGATTCAGTGTGGTGACCTAAAGCTAAGGGGCTCAGTATCTCATTACTAATCCCTTGAGCTAGCCAATTCCTTCCACCAAGTCAATGTTTTCTAAAGTGTTAAAAGACTTTTACTGCCCTCCTGCCCATTAAATCCTGCTCTTCTGTCTGCATCCTTGGATCAGCCTAATCACTGAAGTGGATCAGTTTCAAGTCTTAACGATGCAAGCTGCAGTACTGACAGTGCAGAATATGGCAGGCAGTGCAGCTGAGGCGGTGGGACAGACACTGCTCCTAGGGGTCTGCTTTGGCGTAACCCTGATGTGCTGCTTTTGTAATGCATTTCCAGCTGGGACATGTGGTGTTTCCTGCTTTTAGCTTATTTACCTGAGATTTACAATTTATATATGTTTCTAGATACTTTAAATCTAGAAAAAAGAAACCAGGTGTTTCCTTGGATCATTCACTGGCATTACTATTTGGGTGCCTCAAGTACTAATTCTCTTCTGTGATATTTTAATCTTCTTGCTTTCTGAGATGGGGAACCTGGCTTCACAGAATGAACCACACAGAGTGCCATCACTGTGTTCTAATGTACCCTTATTATTAAAGTCTTCTATTTTAACAATACAGAGAAATGAGTTTCAAAAAGTGCGTACAGAAACCCACTATATTTTACATTAGAATCTACAATAGCCTCATCCACATCCACTTAGCAGGAAACAACTTCCATTTTCTTAATTTTAGATTGGACACAGAACAGCTTAGAAGTTAAGATATTCTATATGTGTGTCTCCTCTTACAGAAAAGCTTCTTCCTAATTCACATAGGTTTACCAGTTTAGGCATATACGTTGCTCCATGTATTTGCTTCTTTTTTCTTTCATACATATCTGTATGAAAAAAGGGGAGCTATTCTTAGACAATTGTTACCCATCCTTGTTAACTGTTTTCTTAATATTCTAATAAAGTGGGCATAGCTGTGTTTTTGTGATCAATGTTTTTGCAAAGTAGGAACCGTGTTTACCCCACTACTTATGCAGATCTGCACGTGGCAGTATCTGTGTGTCACATACACTTGAATACAAATTTCCCTCATAATTTTTTTCTTAAAACACAAATTATTCATAGAGAGCATGTCTGCCTTTGCATATAGTATGCTAGGCTGCAGATGAAAGAGAGAAATCTCCCAGCTTCTGCACTTGCTCTTAGAGAAGTTGTGTATTTGCTGAGGGATACTAACTACATTTTCCCTTATTTTTACTCAGTGGATCAGTGTATT
>VZTO01012600.1:8560-29594 GCA_013400615.1 Syrrhaptes paradoxus
GAAGTAATTTTTATTTCCAAAAAAAACCAGATTGAACTTTTGACTTAAAATTTTTTTATCCTAAAAGATAGAAACAAGCTTACTACTTCATAACCACATCAGTAGAGCAGCTCAGTGATGGAGGCTCTCCTGTTAGCTGCTATCATTTTTCAGTGTTGTAAGAAAACATATTTATACATCACAGTCTGAAAGCTCAGACTTCAGCAAGCAGCTCTTCAAGGACCAGAACCTGCATGTAGCTCTTTAACCTTTGCTCCTCACCACCTTGTTTCCATCACTACACCTTTGTGCTTCGTCCCACAACCTGCCCCTTTCACAGGAACTTCATATGCCATTCACTTCATCAAAGGCATGAACGTGTTGCAATTCCAGAGAAATTAGGAATGGATACAGCCCAAAGAAAGATTATCTACTTCCTGGCTGGTGAACACCTCCTCAATTTAGTTCTGATGGGATTTCATATTAATCAGGGTTTTTATGAAGGCAAACTTCTCTGGCTCATATGCAACGAATAAAAACTCTGTTAACGATATGAAGGTTTCAAAGTTAAGCACTCAGAAGTAAGGAAATGCCTAAATTAGTGTTCCCTTTGCAGCCAAAGCTTACACTGCATGTACATATCCACCACAAAACAATCCTTAGCTATTTTTCCCACCGGCTGTGAGCCAAACAACATATCATTCCCCAGTCCCATCTCCACAGACAGCTGAACTGCTTCAGTTGAATTTTTCCCAAAAAGACTCTCTTCAGGAAGCCATCCAACATGATTTTTCAAGAAAAAGTTTAATATTTCAAATTTCAGCGAGTGCAACCAGTCATGCTTTGAGTTCTCGTGGAGTCTCACAGATGGTCCCATAGACAAGGCTGCCACGTCTTTGCGAACATGGATATAGACAATGAACATCCCTTGTGAGGATTCAAGGACACAGAATACATTAGAGAAGAAAAAGGTCCAGACATTGCACAACTCGTGTACCCTCCTCTGTCATGCAGGGAGCAGGAAAGGGATGCAATAGGAGGTTATGAACATTACACCTGGGCCACAAAGTTATTTCAAGACTGAGATCACATTTTACGAATCTGATCCATGCAGCTGCCCATGGCACCAGCTGGAATGACTCTTACCCTACCTGACCATTTTGAGATCTGCCACAGACGCTATTAATCCCGTTCAGTTGTGCTGATCTGTCTCTCAGTGCCTGATTTCCTGCCTGATCTCAAGACAAAATACATGTACCTGCTCAGCAAGCCTGGCTGCCATTGTTTTATAATCTGTACTTCTGCTTGCTTTTTCCTTCCAGGTTGAGAATTCATCTGTTTCATATTCATAGCAAACTAATAACCAAAGACAGGCAGGTTTCTTCAGCTGTTTGAGCTAGGAACATGATCTAAAATCCTGCCCCACATAATACAGTCTAACAAGGGGTCTGTATTAGATTACATAAAAAGGACTTGCAAGCAAATCTTATCTCTCCTGCAATTATTGAATCTACTACTAAGTAATATGATTTTGAATCACTTATATGATACGACTTTGATGTGTGATTACGTATAACTCAAGCATTTTAATTCCACTAGAACATAGAACCAAATTGGCCAATTTCACTGTATACTGATTTCTTTCACATTCCTTTGAACCACGTATGTGCATTTATGATGACCTAATTTCCTCCACGAATGCAAGGCCATCTCTTCAATTCCATTACAACATGCATGACTGCCTTGCAAGGCCCCACGCTGCACTGACACTGTTTCTGGTACTCCTGCTACCTTATTTGAAGTTAGGCAAGGTACTCCTCCACTGCACACTAGAGCATGAAGTGTTGGCATATTCTTAAATTGTTTGGAGGGTTTTTCTTTTTCCATTAAAAGTTTCTTATTTCCATCACTGTGAGAACAGAATCAAATCCAAGACTGAATATTTTGCAGATTTAATCGCGCTTCCCTTGTGTTAATTGAAATTTAAAAGCATATTAATACCTATCTACATACCTATCTTTATTGTACCAGCTCAAATTAAGTCGTTTCTTGCCTTCAACAAATTGTTTCAAGCAGATAAAAAAGTGTAAGTCATTGCTTTAGAAAGAACAGCTGTGTTTGAGGTGTACGTACAGTGCCAGCAGCAGTCAGACAGCATTTTGCTAATGATGTCCAGATAAGGGATCATCTAGCTCCTTATGGGTTTCACAGTTTGGACTTTGAACTTCTATAAACTGCTGTTACACAAACTGGGCTCTCCCTCCCAAGAAACCACAACTGAAACGATGGAGATACAGGTCTGAAACACAGTCAACAGTTTTACCTTCAAGGCATGAGAAATAAATTTTACTCTGTTCACCAAACACACAGTGCAGCACACAACCGCCACAGCCTGTGATGGTGACAAGGAGGTTAGCTTACTTTGATGGAAGTTGGATGTCAAAGAAGTTATCTGGCCTTCAGAACTTTAAAAATACAGCCATCTATTCTCTGAGGGCTTTTGAATTTCAGCTACAAAAGCCCACAGGGCTTCTGGTGGCTGAGTTTGAATCGTATTTTAAAAATTAAAACCGTGTTAACCTCTTTCTCTATTTATACTGCTGTACCATTAAACATCTGTAGATTGTCATAAGTGGGCTTACTGAAAGCAAATCCCTTTATCTTCTCACCAACGATAATGACATCAAGCTGAGGTGACCATCATTAAAAAAGATCTCCATGGCTTCAGTGCCCAAATAGATTCCTGAATGCTCAAGAGAATCAAAAATTCTGTTCATTTGCATGTCAAAAACAAACAACAACAACAACAAGCATGGTATCAACACAGAGAACAGCACTTGAATTTCCTCAACAAATAATAAGTGGAAAAATAAAATAAACTGTATTTCAGACATCTTTGGCATCTGATAGTGCAAAGGAATTCCCACTAGTGCCTTCTGAACTCCGTGTCTCATTCTACATCTACTGAGAATCCAAAGATCCCACAAGGAAAAAACAAAGTGGATCGTTAGGGAACATCCTGCACTTGGCATTTTATCGAGTGCTACAGTGATGCAACGAACAGGTTATATGACCATATAAAAAAAAGTAATAAATGAAACTTTTACGGATTCCAGTGAACACAGAAACTTACGTACTACTCAGTTGTGCCTGAATAACAACTTATGCCCTTTACTAATATTTTAAAAAAATAACCAATTTGGTTTTCAATAAAAATGTTAATTTTCATTATTTTTCAGTCTCTTAAGGCTGCCTAAAAAATCTTCATTGTATCTTGCTTTTTCCAACCACTCCACAATCCCAGGTTTTTCTTTCTGCCTAGAGTGTCCTAACATTTTTAATTAGAAGGATTAAATGTAGTTATGTTTATCACACAAAGAGTTTTGAATAAATTGGAAAGATATGCAGTCTGGAGAAATGAAGCTGGCTGGAAGCTTTGGAGGTTGGCATAACATCTAGTTTTGACACTGTTTTCTGTGTTTCTTTGTTGGGTGAAAAACTATAAAGCCTTCCAATGGGCTAATTTATAATGTTGGGATTTTTTTAAAAAACAAAGCTATTTTTATGTTTTGTCACAATGCCTCAAGACGACATTTGTCAGGTTAGTCCTTTAATGCATCAGGGATTGTTTACATATTAACAAACTTAGAGCAACTGCAAAGATTTTGATAAATATTTGTCAGGTCTTTGTGGTTATAAAGCATTTTGAAATATAAAAATTATATTAAATATAAATAAATTGAGTTCCACCCAGTCAAACAAACTGGGCAGAGTCAAACAAAGGGGCAGATCTTCAATCTGCAAATGCACATTTTTAAGAACACATGAAGAAACAGCCAGAAAACTGTGGAGCCTGTGCAGTGTGACAACATTTTTTCCTGCAACCCCTGCACTGTTTTGGTAAATAGTTTTTTAAGTAGTGGTGTATTGCCTCACACATATTGCCTCACACATGCAGAGTTATTAGCTAACAGTGACCAAGTTTTTCATAAATTAATATATCCGGAGGAGTGGGGGTGTGATCTATTTATTCATCTTCCCCACATAAGCAGAAACTTTCCTTATAACCACAGCTGGAATGGAGTCCCACCTAGTAAAGATGAGTTCCACTTATGCAAGTTGAAGAATTCATCCAGACCCTCCTTTCCTCCTGATGGCAGAACTTGAACATACTGCCTTCAGCACCAGTGACATTTCTGAGCATCATTGTTTTAACCCTACTCACAGGTCTACTTTTATCTTAGGCAGACCACATGGCAGTGGACTGTCGTGTTTACTTGAAGCATTAGAGTAGGACTAGCAGACACAGTGTACTCATGAAAAACTGCAACGTGAATCGTCACTGCTCAGTAGCAGTGGGATCATTCACCACAGCTCACAGTGAGAATAACTCATCCCCAGATCAGAACAAGCCACTGTAAACTGGTAGCAGAGATTATGGCAATTTGAAAAGACATTGGAGAATCAACTTTTAGAAAGTCATTGCTATCATTTTGCATATTCTTTGCAAGTTGTAAGAAAAGTTTGTTAATGGGAGAAAAGGAGGAGGGAGAAAAAAGAATTAGCAAGCACAGTGCATAAAAGTAATTAAATTGGTAGCACAGTCTTAAGTTATTCACATGTTCTCACTGTTGTTCCTTGCAGAGAAAGCAGGTAAGACACAGAAAAGCTGGTCTGATTCCCTTGGCCAAACAGACCCTCATGGTGAGGTGATGAGCACTGTGGGTGGTGTTCATGTCCACACAGCAGAGAGTCAACTCTCTTCAGCATGTGCCCTCCAATCAGAAATTTTCTCAAAAAGGTGACAGTTACAGCGCCTGTCCTTATACTTGTTGATTTGCACAGTGCACAGGCTGAGAGGATGGCTACTGTGAATGTGCAGCACTAACAATACAGCGTATTGTATCACACCCAGTCCTCTGCCACGTGCATTTGACTGACAGCTGTTCTCTCTTTGTTTATTCTGGTGGAACTCACTTGAAATTTTGAAAGAAAAACTCATTGATTTTATTGCTAACTGCTAGTGTACAAAACAGTGGAGGAGATGAATATTTTGTAGTCTTGAAGATAAGCAGTAGCGATGGACAGCTGGAGGAAGGAACCGTGATATAAAAGCAAACGAATTGTAAGATCTGATTATTTCTACTGTAAATCCCCACCACCAACACACAAAATACAAAGCAGTCAAAAAGGAGAAGAAGGAGGCAGGCAAACTGAAGGAAACATGAAAAAAAAGAAATTACAAGCCAGTTTGGCAATAAGAGTTCTTATTAAAGTACCAAGGGTAACTTTTCCTTTCTTTATTGGTTTGTTTTCCTAATAATTTTCCTCTGTAGTAGGTTAGGATTACAGATTAAACTATTTTTCCATATGAGTAAAAACAATTTTTTCAGTCTCAATGTGGGCACCATTTGAATTTAATAAACCTGAATTTGAAGGGGCACTGTTACTGTACTGGGATTTACAGAACCTGAACCTGGGATCTCCTGAGAAATGGGTCCCACTTTCATACTAAATGAAATGAAAAACAAAAGTTTCACCCATATTGAGTAGCAGAACATAACATCAGAAATACCAGCAAAAATCACCCAGCCCTGCTTTGGTTTCTTTTCTAATTCACAAAAGAAACAATACCACTTTCCACAGAAAATGCTAATGTTCCTTGAATTTATTTAGACTTTTTACTTCTGTGTCCTTCCCTCTCTCTGAGACTGCTGCACACTAGGTGAACCCCTTGGCATGGAATTACTGACCACATTGCAGGCTGGTTTTATTAAGTTGCCCAGGGCAGGAAACCCAAGTGTCTCAAGCAAACGAGGAACTCCTGTTCTGCTCCTGAGAGCTAAACCTACCTTCCCCACAGGCTTGTTTGAGAGATTTCCTTGCTCTGACTGCACATAGTCAATAAGGCCTGAGGTAAGTGGGAAAATTTGTAATTCGCTATTGCTCTCAGGTGACCTCAATCTCCCTGAAGAATAAGAGTCCCAAGTGCCCTGTCGGAGCTCCCATCTGGATACCATATTCACATAGAACTGTATTTCAGGTGAAATGTTTTATTATTAAATAATTATCTACTACAGGACTGTTTTTTTTTTTCTTCTTTTTCACAATGAAAAGAATCCATATTCACCTCACCATCCTGGCTCCAAACCAACCTTTCTTGTACTGGACAGAGGATAAATAAGAGATTTCACCTACCTGGGACATTGTGTAGGGGATTTTCTGATGCTGGAGGCTTGCAGGGCTTTTGGCCACCCCACCCATCCTCCCAAGGATGCCTGCACATCACCCCAGCTGTGCTCAGCAACGTCAGCCCCTTTTGTAGGGCTTCCACAGGCCAGTCCCTGACATGCTGAAGCATCACATCCCGACGACAGGAGCGTCATCCAGAAGAACACAGGGACCACTGACAAGCGGGACATATCGGGGGTCTCTCCAGAGGGAACCTGCAGCGTAGAACAGGCAGGGAAGCACTGCTGCATCGTCTTGTCTCCTGGAGAGAGTACGATCACCAAGAGTGACTCTTCTGGCTGGGATTCCGCTGGCATGTGTATGACACTATAATTTAACCCACTTCTTATAATTTTCCTTGTCTCCAGCCAAGTTTTTTTCCTTGTTTGGACTTATGGATTAAGATATGGACTGAGGTCATCCATTCAGGCCATGGTACTGGATTCTGTCAAAAGCTACTTTGAAATTCAAGAAGGCTACATCTCTAACTTTCCCCATTTGTTCTTTGCATGATTTCCCTGAAATTAAGTATACCAGACAACATCACAGTTGCTATTTTTACCTTTTATAAAGTTACACTGGCTTGGTTTTGTCATCCAGCATTTTTCCAGATGTTCTGTGATCTCACTTATGATTAACATATCCAAGATCCAAGCCTTGCACTAGCACTGAGATCAGAATGGGACACGTACTTACAACAGCCTAACACCGTTCTTTACTTTCTTTACATCTCTCAAGCCTTTTCTATGGAAGAAAATAAAAAATCCATGCAAAAAACAACTCTGAATATCAACACCGACTCTTAATAATCTATTTAAAAATTACTGCTTTATTTCACTGTTGAACATTTACATTGCAAAATGACTGTAATCCTGTATTTCTATGGAAAACATGCAGCACACAGACACACACACACCCTGGGATGAGTCCCCTGATATTCACTCCACAGCTCTGAAATTAAAGTGGCATTTCCAATTTTCATAGCTGAGAAAGTGAAATGAACTAAGCAAGACGTGGAAGCTTGTATGACTGCACAACACTAATTACTACACTGGCCAGAGCCACCAGCACTCACATATAACCTTAACAAAGCTTTGACTCAGAATGTTATTTCTCTACACGTTACCACCCTAAACTCAGTCCATCTTCATGAACTGCTGACATGCTAACACTAGCAAAACTATTTACAGCACAAACTGCTGACCAAAACCAAGTGTATAGTTGATTGAGGTAGCAGGTGACATTCCATTATTGGGATATCACTATTATAATAATTCATTTCCTTTCACCAAAATATCATCCTCTTAGATTAGTTACAATGAGTTGGATAATTCTTAGTAAAGAAGAGGTAATGCAAGTTGGAAGAATCATCCCCAAAACTGTAATTGTTTTAAAATAATAGTTTTAAAGGAAAAAGGAAAGTAACATTTTATTTATGAGAGAAGCTACCTTTCACTTGACAACCGCTCTTCCTTTGTTTCAAAACAGAAATATTTGAAATAAAGTTTACTAAAGTTCAGGGGAGAAACTTGTTTCTCCTACACATATGGTTGCAAATCACCTAGTGCATTCCTGAAATACAAACTATTACCCCAGAAGACACCCAAGTGAGCAGAAACACACCAGCCAAACATGGTGAAATGTGAACACCTATTTGGGAGTGAAATGAAGCAATGAGTGATATTTTCTGGGATTCACTTGTGTCAAGTTGCAAGTTATTTGGTAGAAGGAAGTAATTTAAAAATATATCAGCATTTCTTCAAGCACTGACTCACTATAGCTCTGTCAAAGCTAGAACTATAAACTGTTCCATCAAAGTCAATGAGAACTCTGCCAGTGAATTCAAGAGGAACAGACTCACAGTAAGCATACCGAATAAAATGTCATATTAAACATTGCAAACACTTAAAAAATCACTTTACTGGTTCTGTTGTATTGAACCAATAAAACACCACAGCCTAAGAATGATAGTTTCACATTAAAGGGGATTAATGGATTCTTGGAGAAAGCAGGAGGCAGAGGATCACTGAAGCAGCAAGGTGTTATTGATACCTTGTTAGATTCAGACACCTTAGACTTCTTAACTAAAGTGGCAGTGGAGTTTTTAATGGTTATTTTCTAAAGCTCTCAGCAAGAAGAAAATGTATTTTTTTTTATTCTTGCTTTTTCCTCAAAAACTTATACCATTGCCCTTCCATGTGCTATTAGTCTGTGAGTTTCTGATTCTATGGGTAGTAATACAGCTGCAAAAATCATTTCATGGTTAAATGTATTTTCAGAGACTCATATAACAGGTGGGTGCATTTGGAGGAGGTAGATCTGAAGGAGGTATTTTATTTTACATCATGTAAAATTTTATACTGCCATCACATTCTCTTGAAAATCACCCCTTCTCTTCTGGGAGATGATGTTAAACCGTAAATCAGCAATTTTAATGTGCTCTGTTAAATTTTAAGAACAAGGAAGTCCAATCAAAGAGAGTATTTTGTTTGGATTGCTTAAAGCTGAAATTAAAGGGTGTCACTGATGATCTTCCACAGTAGCAGGCAACACGGGCTGGAAGAAGGGTAACTACAAAGAACTTCCAACATGAGAAGTACAGAGTGCACCAAAGATTTTGTCAGAAGGCACAAGTCTGTTGACAGACTAAGCCCAACAACCAGAAATCCTGTTCCATCAACCACAAATACAGATAAGAGAATAAGCTGTAATGATGACAAGCATGATTTGGGACACATGACTGAGAATTTGTGCAAGAAACATGATATAGTTTAGGCTGGAAGATCTTTGAGGTCATCATGTCAAATCCTCTGTTCAGAGCAAGGCAAGCTTTGAAGGTGAATATCACCTTGTGCTTTTGAAACTTGATGGTACACCTTTAAGGAGCTTATCATCACAGAAAGAGGAATTTTGCCCACCACAGAGGGTCTGGTGACAGCCAAGATGGAACAGCCAAAGGCCTCAGATATTGTCACCACTGCAGTGGAAAAATACTAGAGAAAAAAAAAAAAAAAAAAAAGAATACAACAGAGGTCACATCACCCACGTACCAGATGAATGCATCAAGTTCAAGGTCTCATGCTCAACAAATGACTTGGTTGCCATGAGTTAAGCAATAATTAGACCCTGGGGCTCAGCACAGTTTTCTGTTGAGGGGTTAGCACTCCAAATACGCATTGCACAGTCATATGCCTTCCCTGATGGGGGGTCAGTCACACCGGTTTCGCAAAACAGAATATCTTCAACACAGATGACGGATGTCAAATTACTGTTTTAGGATGTGGGGGCTGAATTGCTTCAGGCAGTCATGGATTAAAAGTCTGCCTTCTTCTTCTCCCTCTCGTGACTGTGTTACGCAGACAGAAGGAGCAGCAGATAGTACGTGGTGTTCCAGGCATCTGAGGAACTTAATGGAGGAAAATTAAGGCCCCTAGAAATTATTAGATGTCACTGCCTGCCAGGGATTATAAAAATAAAAAATTTGAATCCAGAAACGGAATTTAGACTTTATCGCTTGTCCAAGTGACATCACAAAAGTTTAGCTCCAGGCTACCAGGCTGCTTTGGTAGGGACTATTGTAAGTTCTCCTGCTGGACCCCACAGTTCCACACAGCCCTTGCCTTCAGTGTGTCTGAAGCAAAGATAGGACTGAAACACACAATCCAATTAAGAAATTGTTTCAGGTTACAAATATTTGAATTTATAACTGATAATAGAATTTAAAGTATTTTTCTTACGCTAGCTTCAGAAGAAAGCAAATGCACACACGCAAACTTTAGCTGTGTAGCTACTCGATGGCAATGTTTTATTGATAATTTTTTTCCTCAAGTATTTGTCAACCTACTACTGGCAGTAGATTTTTTAAAAAGTGAAATGAATTTATCTTTTGCAAACTTCTGTAGAAAGTATTTATTTTGCAACCATGGTGCTGAAATTAAACAGCTAGATAAATACATATTTATATTCCTGCAACTACAGGACTTTTTTTAAAGACACAATTCATGTGTTGCTAAGAAACAAAGTCCTTAGTATATCTATGTCACTCTTTAACTTATCCTAATTATAAACAATTTTAATTGCATTTGAATTGTATTTTTAATATTTAACCATTGTCCAATCACTTCAGACATCATCTTGTTTAGAGGAGGCACTAGAAAAAAAAGGGACAAGTGAGATAAATAGATCTGTTCTTAAAGTATCA
Organism: Syrrhaptes paradoxus; assembly: GCA_013400615.1. NCBI lineage: Eukaryota > Metazoa > Chordata > Aves > Pterocliformes > Pteroclidae > Syrrhaptes > Syrrhaptes paradoxus. The sequence goes on from VZTO01012600.1 coordinate 18,972, forward strand.
TAATTTGGAGTTGCTGAAATGTTCACAGGAAGCCTTTTTCCCCAAACGAGGAGGGTCAGATCTGTTATGGCAAATGGTTGTGATTGACTAGATGTTGCTATTTTTGTGTTATTAATTCTTCCTGTAACTTGCTGCAAATATTTTGTTTATGTTCACATTTCTTATGAATAAATTGTAGTAAGACCAAATGTTTTAGGTTTTGCACAATTTTCAGGCTCTCTTCGTATCCTTAGACTTCCACCAATAGATACATTCCTTGATTGCACTGCCTGCCCCTTTCAAACATCAATCACCTCTAGAAAGACATCAGACTACTACATTTCTCCAGAGCTGGATGGGACTTTTTCCTGTGGTATTTCTTTAAAAAGTTAGATGTAAAAAAATCTAAGACCTTTCTTTTGGTACTGGAAGGAGCACGGAGAACAGAGCTGGAAACACTCACACCTATATTCTGCTGTCCTGCTAGGGCTGGATCCTCTCTGCACAATCCCTACGTCAGCTCTCAGAAAGGGAAGCCTGCTAATAAGAATGTGCATTCATCCATACCATTTAAGTTACTTGAGCCAGTCACAGATGTATTTTGTGTCTATCTGCATAAAGCAGAGCACCAGCTACACTAAGGGTCAGGCTGCAAAACTGTTTTGATTTGCCAGACACAGCTGAAATGAAATAAAAGCAAGAAAAGGTATGGATTACTACTTACCAGGGAAGAACAAATATCAGATGACAGAGAAAAACCTGCAACAGTCGTTGCTTTTTTCAGCCTTCACAAAAATAAATAAATTGTGATTTAATTAGTTTAAATAACCAGGAAAACTTGGAAAAGCCTGAAGAAAGAATGAGTTAATGAATCTGGAATTAGGAATCCTATAACGATAAGCAAGTGTAGGTCCTACTGACCAGCCTGATTCTCCCCCAGCAAGGGGTTCACAAAACAGCTGAGTAAAATTAACATCTCTTTGGCAAGGGGCATCTTGTAGACCTTCCCCACACTGATGCACTTCCCCCCATGTTCCCCCATATTTTTCACACTGTTTACCAGCTCCAGTGCCCGAGACAAGAAGCCATGAGAAACACACCTGTTACCACCAGTTCCCCCATGGGTCATCCACTGGTAAGAAGCAACCCACCTTTGACAAGGAATTTATATGAGAGTAAAAAACATATTGCTACTGAAACAATCAACAGAGCACTAACATGCAATACTTTCCACCTCAGATACACATTTGTACAATCTGATGGCCAAGGGTTCTCGAACTCATAACTGGTTTTCTTCCTTGCACCTATTCCACATCATAAAGTAGTCAACTCAGGATTATCTCAAGAACCCAAAATACAAGTTCTTATATTAAATAGCCCCTCCTTTATCTCATCTTTGGAACAGCATTACACTGGTAGCATTTAATATTTCCTACATTACAATTCCTATATTTCCTAATTACAATTAACTCACATTGGCCAGGAAGATATTGTCAGTTCAAGGAGTAAATACTTTCCTCAATATAAGGCAGGAAGATTAAATTCAGAGTCACTGTTTGCCAAAATCAGATAACAGTTCTGCCCTTTTTAACACTGGCAGATCACTGAAGTTTACAGTGAGAAGTGTTTGGGTTTTTTTAGGAAGCAACAGGAGGCACAACAGGTGTTGTAAATTCCCTTAGGATTTGAGCACTTCTTCCAGGACCCAAGTGTTGAGAACTAAATCTCATGCCAATCTATACAGGTAATTAGAGGTGTGCTGTGTTACCCCTAAAATCCTGGAGAAGCACATCAGCAGGCAAGACACATCTAGAATGTCCAAACACTTTGTCCTGAGGGATCACCATGGCTACAGAACTGGTATGTATTGCTCTTCCTGAAATAATTCCTAATGCATCAGGCTAAAGTAATAAAAATACTTATATACAGATATCTTATATATAATATAATACTTATATACAAACACACAAGGTGGACACTTTGCCCCAAGCATCAGACCAAAAAGACCTTGAACCTTGCTCTCCATCTTTGTATCTAGGTAACAAACTACAGATATTTGCCTAATCCCCATGATGAGCAACTTGTTACTGGTGCTTTCTTTGCTTCAGCAGGTTGATTCAGCCCAGGCTAGGACCTTACTTTAGGATAAAGTGCTTCCTTATATAGCCTGCCATTGCTTAAGATCCCAATTAGATTAAAATACTCTCCCACCCTGAGGATTTCCTCCATCATTAGTCAGAAATGAGATTCACTTTCTTCCCACCAGAACACTTACTGCCCCTGTCTGCTCTGGAGACACTAATTACTGCCCAGCAGTAAACAGGCAGCTTGTGATTGCTTGCATCGTTAGCCAGCCTCTGAAGAGATCATCAGCTCATTGCTGAGCAGACTGCCCTTTTCTCCCCGCCTGGGCAATACTCAGATCCTAGTGTGAACCCGTCCCATTGTTTTTTTAATAATCTCATATTCCATAAAATATATTATTTGCTAATCACACAACACAACACATTGCTGGCTTCCCTGTGAGATGAAACACAATGATAATCAAATCACTTTCAGGGGTAACAGATCCTTGGGTGGCTGTATCCTGAGCTGCCCCTGCAGGCTACCACGTCACTGGACAAGACAAAATATTAACAGCAATGCTCACATTTTCTTCAGGATTCATAGTGTATGTGAAACTAATGAGAGCCTGTGTTACATCTTGGCAGATAGTTGGATAAAAACACTTTAATTCCAAACACCAAATCCCTCAGCTCCACTTTTATTTGCATTTTCTAGGCATGGATCTCCAGAAGTTGTCCTTGACTGCCTTAGACCACCAACTGCACTGGGAGGCTCATGTGACAATGAAGTGTACAAACGTTGGCACCTCCTGCCTGAATTCTCACAGTCCTCCTCTCTGCCTTCACTTACTGCTATCACACGTGTGAATGACAGTGGCTGGCTCAAATCCAGTGTGAGGTTTTATATTAGAAGGATTATTTTCAACAAATACAGATCTCTTTTGTTCTGCAAAAATACCACAACTCTGAAGATACAGTTTGAAAACTTTAATGAGGCTTTGCAATTTACATTCAATATGTATAGTACACAAAATATAAGAAAATCACATATACATATAAACTTTTGTTTGTTTTACAAGTCAACTAGTATGAAATACACAAGCTACATTTATTCACATAACAAAATGGAACATTGGTGAGCTTCATTCACCGATCAAATATCTCAACAATTTATGAACCAACATTTTTTTGCAGGTGCTAAAACAACTATCTTCCATAAAGAACAAATAATTTATGTCAACAGATACACTGGCATCACATTGTATGACATGACAAAACCAAACTAAGCACTGACTGAACACTTCCAGATTTCAGCAGAACCCACATGAAAGCAACAGTGCAGAGCTTATACCAGCATCTAATCTGTCCACGGTTTATCAGCTCTGTGATGGAGGAAATAAATCACATACAGAAATTCAACCTTTTTAAAACAAAAAGGAAATAGCTTTTAAAACAAAAAAAATATTTAACCTTTTGGGTTTTTATTTTATGACTTAAACTATTCTCACATACAACCTGAATTTGTAGTTTGTGAATAGTTTTGGTCCCTCAGACTTGATGAATCAGTTTTTAACTACTTATTCCAAATATACCAACAATCCACTAATGTAGTTATTTGAAGTTGATAAAAATAACATTAGACATTACTATCTTAAAATAATCCCTCTGCTACAAAGTCTCTGATAGTCTCATTTTTGCTTCTGAACAAAGTACAGTCACAAAAAAACAAAGCTTCTTTTAGCAGCATTAAAGGTGAAGGGCCTCCTGTGTAAAGTCCTGGAAACTTTCTGGTACCTTCAAATATACTGAATACCCTCTGCTCTTCAGACAGAGCCTGCAAAAATGGAGAGTGCAGTTTGCTTCCACAACCACAACCACACTCCCAGTGCAGCTCCCTGCAGAGGTGCTCATTTAGTCACATATTTTTCATGAGACATGTGTGACCTTTCACAAATGAAGCAGGGGTACCTCATGAGCATTTCAGTATATGCATTAGAGGAACACCTCAAGAACCTTCCTGCAACTGGGGGGGGAGGGAAAAACCAACTCTTTTTACAGAACAACCACAGCTTTAAGCCAGTTAGTTTCAACAAAATCTGTTGAAAGGACTAAAAACTCACTGATAGATATAAAAATATAACTGTAAGCAAGCTGAGCTGATCTGCTTCTGTGTTCCCGCAGGGAACCTCATGTTTTGTCAGTGATTTGAAACAAATGTTTATACTGATGAAGTCTGCAGTTCTCCCAAAAATTAATGGAAAAATAAATAATTAAGAGATCAAGTCAATGAACCAAGCAAACTGGATCATTTAATAAGCTGGTCACAAGCAAAATGTCTTTTATATATCCAATTGGAAAATTCAATGCCTAGGAGCAAAGAATACTCTTACAGAAAGGACAGCAGACTTTATCCTGGGAAGCAGTGAGTCTGTAAAGGATTTGGGGGTATCATTAGTAGATAAAATTTACCCCTTTTAAAAATCACCTTGGAGATCACTTTTGCACTTGCATGTGTTCTAAAGAAGCCTGCCAAGGCGAAGGATTTGGTGGGAAGTGAACTCTGTTCACTTCAGTACCTGTAAGAAAGAAATACAGAATGATTTGTCATTCTGCTACCAGGTTTGGAAGAGGAGTATTCTAAAAGGAGTTAAAACATTCAAGTGCATCTTTTGGAGCAGCAACATCAAATTGGTAAGCAACAAGAGCAAACCACTCAAAATTTAAAACAAATGCCAAACCACTGAGCCTTGTAATTAATTTTAAGGTATTGCCCATGTATGAGCATTGCCTCCATCATCTCTTCATACACAGTGTTTAACTTTATTGTCCCATAGAGCCGAGTGGCTGTAGGTTTATTTGTTTGGAACTTACTGGTGACTCAGATATTGCTGCAACCTTCAAAGAATTCTTGATGGAGCTGAGTTCCCACGTATGTAAGTTTATGATGTGCACGCCGCAACATCCTCTTGTGATCTTGTACAGGTTTCTAAGTACGGCTTTCCGGAGAAGAATGTACACCCAAGGATCTAAAATCTGATTCCACGTCGCCATTCGGAGAGCAAAAAGTATTGTTTCACAGGTCTCCTTTGAACGACTCTCATTTATCCCGATTCTGGCCATTGTCACCTGAAAATTGAACATTTTAAAATCAAACATCAGAAAAACACACCAAGACAGCATGTATATGAGTGAAATTGTTTCAACATTATCTCTAATCTTCACACCTTCACAGCATCAATTCATCTGTGTTGCAAAGTAAATACTTCCAGGCATGTAACACTTATCACCTTAGAAATCCTGTTTTACACAAGGTGTACTATGCCTGCTGAACTACTTCTGCTGAACCGTGAGCAGTGGATTGCAACCAGCCAGAGAATATCCTCCAGATAAAGGGAGTGATTTGAGTAAGGAATAAAAAACTTACCCAGAATTTGAGCTAACAAAGCATGCTAAAAGTATTCCAGGGACAGATTTTTGTCAGGAATAGTGGCCACTGGTAGATCAGAACAATTTTACAAAGGGTATTTACTTTTTCACATTTTCCAAATAAAAGTGTGCATAAGGAATAAAAGCACCTTGTTTTCGTCAAGAAGATTCACATGTTTTCAGCTGCAACAGAACAAAATTTATTGAAACCAGAGGTTTTAGAGGTTTCCAGGAAAATTTATGCCATGGTGACAAAGGCCACTGATACCCCTCCTCTTGCCAATGGAGACACAGAGGGTTTCGTTCACCTGTGGAGGTGCTGCGCACGGACAGAACTCCACCAGCAACACCACTGCTGGAGCCGAGAGTTTCACATGGGAGGAGGCATGAGTCTTCCAGTATAGCTCAGCAGGACTGCCTCTGGCAGAGGACACCCAAGAGCGTCACCAGCCCAGTAAGCTGTGGCTGGCCTCCCTGCTCTGCAGAGCGAGAAGCTAGGCTTTGAAACACCAGCCTCAGTGAAACACATGCCCTGCAGAGCCCTGCGTTACAGGCTTTCTGCCACTGAGGTTTTGTAACCTGAGTTCCTGTGTGAAGAAAGCCTGACTTGGCAAAGCCAGGAATCTGCCAGAGGATGGTGAATTATATCGCTCTATTATTAATGTTAAAAGCACATGAAGACTTTTTTTGGTAGAAAGATGAAACACTGTAAGGCTTTCAGTTCCAAAGTCTTTAAAGTGATACAGTTATTTGACTAAGAAACAGGATATTTTACAACTGATGCTATGAGTACACTGATTTACTGGGCGATTAGAGGTAAGGTCAGTCTGTCCGAGTGCAGAGTATTTTCACAAAGATACATTGTAAAAAACAAAACAAAACAAAACAAAACAAAACAAAACAAAACAAAACACCACCACAAAACAAACCTAAAAAATAATAATGAATTAAGAGAGAAAACTACCTCTCAAGATTCCAGCAAACCTATTTTACTCCTTTTTAAATGCTTCTCTGTATTCCTAGGCCCTACCTATAAGATTGCAGGTCACCACGTCTGAGTATAAACTTGAGTGGAGGTATAAAAGAAGACTGTACTTGCTTTACTAAGCATTTGATCAAATGTTTCTGTATGGACATCTGTGGGAGCAGCGAAGAGAGCCCCTAGGAACATTCCTAAGGAAGCTGGTAAGACTGGGAGAAGCACAGCTGGGAACCGGTGTGAGGAGGAGAAGGAATGTCTGAGCACCAAGCCAACATAAACACTTCCAAGTCAGTTCCCTGAATCTGCTTTTCACCCCACAACCATTGGGCACATTCCTCTCTGACATCAGCAGCCCACCCAAACTTGGACAACTCCTTTGGCTTCTGCACGGGATTTTTTCTCAGGACAGTCCTACATTTTATTTATTAGAGGTCCAATACCACAAGCCGAACTCAGACAAAATACTAGTTACTCATGCAAGTAGGACTGGGCAGCAAATGACAGCACAACACAGCTCAGAGACCAACAGCCTTATCTGACACACCGCCCGCTTGGCTTACTACAGACATATAGCTTCCTAATCTGCTTCTTGATGTACTTCAAAAATCCATTTGTTCTCTTGCATTCCACAAAGTTAATAAATGCCAAATCCAATGCCATTTTATGCCCCGAAGAGGTAGTAGTAGATGTTGCCTTCCAGGAAAAGTAGCTCCATCCAGATCTTGTGCAGCTGTATTATTTTCTCATGTGCTACCTATGAAACTTGTGAAAGTCCTTTCCATTTGGTAGCAATCACCTGTAAGTGAATTTATTCATTTGCTGTTCAACTTGCTGGCTCAACATAAAGTACCTCTGTTTTGATTATGGATTTACATAAAGTAAATCAGGACAAACAAGGAAATTTGATACATAATGTTATGGATTCCGATACTTGAAGCTTCATCCAAAAGATTTAAGTTACCTCTTCTGAGTACTGGACATACATGAAGTAATATATCTGAACTCACAAGTAGCACGTAGAGCTTATGAACATAGCTAAATGCTTAAGCAACTCATCTGTGAATCCCTGCATTGAAAATAAGATAAAATCTACATTGTCTACAAGTTTTGTTATATAAAATAAGAATTTTCTAGCCATATTACTTGTATTATTTGGGAGTGTTATGCAGAATTTAAAAATGTTTCCTTTCTTGTATCACTAAAACCAACATAAAATGACATCCCAACTCTTTGAAGTTCTGAGAGGCTGAGATTTCCATATAGGCCTGGATTGAGAGAATCTCAGCTCGACCCCAACCATGAGCATTTTTATCCTAAAACACTTGTGGCAGAGCAGCGGTGATGACAGATGTGTTACCATCACATTGTCTCTGGGTATGAAGTGAGATAGCTTCCCACTCCTCCAAAGAGCACTGTACTGGGATCTCTTCCATATCTTCTGAGAAAACATGTAAGAAAACTGCAGGCAACTGCATGCAAAGACAGGGCAAAGAGGTGACCACGTCCTGGCTACTGGAGCCTTTCTAAAGTCATCTGGTGATTTCTAGAACAGGACCCTAGACTCCAGCTGAACAGGGGTAGAATGTAGTGGAGCCAATATAAATTATTATTTCTATCATACTTTCATGGTAATTTTTTAAATTTAAATTTAAATTCTTAAAATACTATTCCAAATTCAGTTTGAAATTATAAATGACAAAAAGACATAACATGCTACCAGCTGTTATAATAAAGGATTTCATTGAAGCAAAACATGCAGACAGTCTATATTTGCTCTCTAGGTGCAAGAAAGTCACGTCACTGAACTGCCACAAGCCACCGGCTCAGAGACTGCAACCAGTGCTTCCTGCAGCACTGAACTGACTTCTGAGAGCAGGACCTCCTCTGTAGGCACAGAAAGGAAACTTCTTTTCTTATTATTTGACTAATACTGTTCAATAACTAGTTCAAAGTCAAGAAAACAATTCAAAGACTGACTATTTTTCCTTCCCTGTAGGTCCATCGGGTTTGTGTGATGAAGGAATTCTGTTCTCTGCAGCCAGCAGCAGACAAGTAGGGAAGCAGGAAGAGGCAATGCGATTGCATCATATCTATCTGTCTTTGATCTCCACAACTGAATTTAATATTAATGCAGATTCATTAGTATGACTCAAAAAATTAATCCCCAGCCGGCAAATAATAAACATAACTCATGACATTTTCTAACATACTTATAAATTTAAAAATCCAACTAGCATTTTGCTGAGTTATACAATGTTTATACAAACACTGCTGTAGTATGTCTCCCTAGTTTGTAAAAAACTGAAAGTATGACATGATGTAACCATACAATTCAAACTCTCTTTAGGATTGTAACTATAAAAGCATAACTGTAGAAGTGACTTTTTAACCAAGGCTGTCTGCTTGTCAGATATAAAGTAACTCTGACTCACAAGTCCTTGAGGGTTTAAGGAAAGACCTGAAAACTCCCTGTCCCTAAAAATAAATACAGAGAAATCAAATCTGTGTCAAGCAAAAATCAAAGTTCACTTTCCAAAATCCAGAAAGTCTGATGGAAAAGTTTTAAAAACATTTGGAAATCGTTGACTTCTCCAATTTTGCATTTAGCAGATAGCATCAGAGAATTGCTATTTCCCTTAGGGACAAAGCTCAGTGCAACAAACTGAAAAATATTGCTCCAAAGCTTCACACCACTGTGCAAATCTGAACAGCATGTCTTTAATTTCCCTTCCAATTGGATCTCAATTGTATGAGAACAACTAATAAGCTAAATGGCAGTGCTGCTTAGTCACATTCCTGCTAGTACTCAAGGACAGCAAGTCAAAAAACAAGCAGCAGACGTTAGAGCTAGTTAGGAAATAAGGCACACTGTAATACTACTTGGATGCATTTGGGCACATAGGCTCTAAATCCAGGTTCCATCCTTGACTTCAGGAAACTGGATAAAAAACAGTCACCAAGAGCTGACATGGAAAGCAGAGCAGGCAGGCCAATTTGGTTATGTGCAAACAAATATAAGAAATTGTCTTCCTCTGTAGCTCAGCCTTCAGGCCCCATTTCCCTGTGGGAACTTTGCAGACCCTCCCAAACCTGTTCTTTTTCTTTTGGATTTCATTACAAGCAGTTCTGAGAACTTCCATTAATGGAAGAACATCCATGGGTTTTTCCGTATTTGTAGAGTACTTATATTTTGTCACTGATGCCTATGTCAAATTCAGAGGTGTATATCCTCTTCTCCTAAACCACAAAGGACTCAAGGCGGTATTCTGCTGACTATGTCCCCCTCCATGGAAGCAAAATATACATAATTATTCTGAGTTTCCAGAAGTTTTCAGAACTTTATTCATATGTGTTACAAAGAAGCTGCAGTCTGCTATAGGCAAGAGCTGATAGAATATGATAGTTTGTAGTATTCTATAAACACAAACTTTAAGAAACGTACAAAACAGGGGAAGAGAGAGATCAATATGTATCTATCTTCACATTTTATGTACCATTTTATATCTCCTAAGAACAGCCATTAGAAAAGAAACACTGCCAGCAAATTGCCTATTTCATTGCTATATAGATATTGCAGCATATAAACAGAGTGTTTGTTGCAACAAAGCTGCATATGCTTTGGTTTATTTTTTATGTGATTCAGTATAAACCAGTGTAAAAGCAAGGGCTTCCAAGAAAAATATGTAGCGCACCACTTCTGCCATCAAAATGTTAGTACACGCACTGTACTACTTATGCCACATAAAGCTTTTTATGTTGTAGGTCTGCAACGTGTTTTTCCCCTAACGCTTTTTCTTTCCCTTTTAAAAATAAAAACATGAAACACAACTTCAGCTTTTATATACCAGATGGTGGTTTGGGCTAGAAAGTAAATTTTAACTGAGCATAGCAATTTTATATTTTTTAAATGCGTACTTTAAAAGGAACTGGAGAACACTGGAAAAGGGGAAGCATAACCCCCATTTTTAAAAAAAGGAAATAAGGAAGACCTGGGAAACTACAGGCTGGTCAGTCTCACCTCTGTGCCTGGCAAGATCATGGAGCAAATCCTCCTGGAATCTATGCTAAGGCACATGGAAAACAAGCAGGTGATTGGTGACAGCCAACACGGCTTTACCAAGGGAAAATTGTGCCTGACGAATCTGGTGGCCTTCTACAACAGGGCCACAG
>VZTO01012600.1:30174-45371 GCA_013400615.1 Syrrhaptes paradoxus
ATTTAGACTAGACATTAGGAAGAAATTTTTTACTGTGAGGGTGGTGAGACACTGGAACAGGTTGCCCAAAGAAGCTGTGGATGCCCCATCCCTGGAGGTGTTCAAGACCAGGCTGGATGAGGCTTTGAGCAACCTGGGCTAGTGGAGGGTGTCCCTGCCCATGGCAGTGGGGTTGGAACTTGATGATCTTGAAGGTCCCTTCCAACCCAAATCATTCTATGATTAAGACAAAATGCGTTAGCAAGTTTTCCTTCACATTAAACCTCAGAGAGTACTTTTAAGGGGATATGTAATACTTCCATGTGTAAAGGTTTGCAGGATCAGCTCTTGACAAGCATGAGCAAAAAGGAGTCCCCTTTTCTCCCATGTACACTTCTATGAAAAAAAATAATAATGCCACTAAAAATTAACAACTAATCCACTGGCTCACTAGTCAGTTGGGGAAAAAATTGTGTCTACCTCCTGAAACTAAGTTCTGGTCCAAAACAGGTAAATCAAGGATGGTAACTACTACCTGCCATGATATGCATCCTTAAACATGCAAGTTCACTTATTATCCCACTAAATGCAGCGAGTCTGAGAAAGACCTTTCCCCTATCAGAGCTGCAGTCCTCTATGAGAAACACAGAACCCAAAGGAGAAACAGAGAGAGGAGCAGAAAAGATTTGGATGAGCAGAGGCAGCTGAGATTGCAAAAACATTTTGTAGATGTTTATTGAGCCTCCATGTACTCTGTATTTACCACCTTTACAAAGGAGCCACATAAACCTTCTGGAGGTATTGTAAAGCTAAAGGCACTCAGGGCTCAGAAGTGTTTCCAAAGCACTACTGCTGTGATAAAAGCCCAAAAAGTACAGAGAAAAGAGGAAAGCACATTTTCCAGGAGACAAATGGAAATAATTTATAATATTCCTTTCTCAGACACAGTTGATTCTGTGACCAGGCAATCTCTCACTGGCCAATGCTGCTGCTCCATGAACATGGCACCAGTCAGGATACACATGCCTTTTCTCATGTTGGCAAGATCAAAGACTTGAAATGGTTATGTCCAAGCACTCTGCTGAACTGGCAGGGCAGATCTCACATCAACTGAATGCCAGAGAAAGGACTGCAGTATAGCAGCATATACACAGCACTGCAGCCGTGACATTAAATTACAGCTCTGTGGGTGTTTGCCACTGAGCAGCACAGCTCCATCTGACCTCACCGTACAACCCCTCCTCGCTGAGGCTGTTCAGTTCTTCTGAGCTTTCTGCTGTCTGCTCTCCTCACGCAGGCTGAGGTCTGCAGAGGACTCACGGTCTATTGCACTCCATTACCGCACCATTAGAGTCAAGTGTGACATCTCCACCATCTGTGTTGTTACAGCTTTATGCCAAATATTTATGTATGGCAATATACTTTCTGAACAAACATTTGGAAACATCATTTGAAATGAGATTTTAATGTATAGAAGAATTTGTCAAAATTATTGGAAAAAACCATAAAGTGCCATGACATTATACTCACTATTTACGTGTTACTAACTGCCTTTGGCATTATCATGCTTTATACAAGCCAGGCATGCAATTTTGAAGTAAGCCTCATAAAAAGAATGATTTCTTTGTGTGCATAAACTTACAAACATTAACTGAAAGTGAAGCTTTTCTTTTCGCAAACTTTCCCCTTGGACACTACCTATTTGCATTTGTTTAGCAGCAATATCACAGAATCACAGAATGTTAGGGATTGGAAGGGACCTCGAAAGATCATCTAGTCCAATCCCCCTGCCGGAGCAGGAACACCCAGATCAGATCGCACAGGAACGCATCCAGGCGGGCTTTGAATGTCTCCAGAGAAGGAGACTCCACAACCTCTCTGGGCATATACCTCAGGTTAGATTTGAATGAAGCATTCCAAGTCACCTCTCTTTGTTTCACCAAAAGAATCCAGGTATTTCTGTCTTGGATTGGCAGTCTTTTCTCCTTCTTTCCTTTTCACCCTCTCAAAATTAGAAATACTTTGGTTCCACTAGCAATGTAATTACTCTCACAGATTAATTGATTAACTCATTTGACAGCACAGCAGAATGGATATGGACAGAGAAGAGTTTAGCACTGGAAAGAGTACATGACTCACTCCATAATGAAAAGACAGAGTGTCTGTATCAAAGTCAAATAAACAAGCTGTTTCCTGAGCTCCACATTTTAAAGTTACAAAAAAGCCTGCTTCCACAGAGCAAGGAATGTATTGCTGCCTAACAACAAGGCCCATAACAAAAATCTCTTGTAAAAAAAAAAAATTAATTTTACTGCTAAAATTAAAATAATCTTTACCCAGCAATGCTGAGGGAAACTTTACAGGAGAACTGGTAGACCTCTTGAGACCAGAAAACTAATAGTGTATTTCTAACACTGCATCATAAGGATCATCCTGAGAAAAATAATAAAATCAAATAAGGATTTAGGGACTACCTGTATAAGGATCTAAGGACAATATGTATTCAGGATCCATTCATTCTTCCTTTAGGGTCAGTTGGGTAAAGCACCAAACCCTGGAAAGACCCTATTACTTCTATTTTATTGCTTTGCATTTTCAGGTTTTCATGCTCATTTGGAAAACAATCACATTTTTATTGGTTAAACAAATATTCTCACTGATTTAGGAGCAACAGACCTTCTCTAGCACAAAACCCCAAAGAAAGAATCAAAAACAGCACACAATACTGGAAAGGAAGAGAACTGTCTGAACACAAAAAAAAGAGACCGTATCCAGACAACCTGGAGAAAAAGGAGCTGCAAAGGTCCGTAATTATAGAATTAATTCAGTATTTGATTACTGCTATACAAATCAATAGCTTAGAAATGAGCTGTCTTTTCAAACATCACCACATTTACACCACTTTAGTAATAAAGTCATCCTCCACTGCGTTTACATGTCCGAGGAAAGATACAATACAGAGTCAGAAACCAGAGGCAAACCTTACACTTACATCTTTGAGAGAAAGAAAATGCTCTTCCATAGGGAAGGCAAGATCTTACCTGGACATTTTTTTTAATTCTGTCAGAATTGTTACTTTTGTCTAAGAAGCAAAGAATAAGGCTGAATTGTCTAAGGGTTCCCTGGATAGGTTGCTCCCTGATTTCAGAGGAACAGCACACATACACAGGCTTTCAAGGCAATACCACCAAACCCAGAGATACCTGTACATTTTAGAAGTGTGAAAAGAAGGAAGAAAAATTTCACAGGGAGTAAGTCATGATATATAGTGGCCTTTTCACCTCTTCTAGAAAGTAGGAATGCAGATGGCTTTGAAGTGTGACTGAGCCTGCAAGACCTCAAGTAGCAACAGGTCTGGAAAATTAACCTATTCTGTTGTCTACCAGTGGAGTCAGTTCTTCAGTGTAACTGTCTGAGAAACCGTGGTGTTTATTACATGGGTGTAGGGAGAAAATAAGGAGAAAAAAGAAAAGATATTTTAATTTGTAATTATGTTATCTGTATGCTTGTGTTTACCATGTATGCAACATACATATGGATGAAAACCAAATCTTTTTAAAGATGGATTGGCATTGTAGTCACCTAATAATTTGGTGCTATCTGATTTACAGTATTTGGAAATCTGGCTGGAGGCAAAGAAAGATGTGATGTGTTCCTTTCATTCCATTCATTTTTTTTTTTTAATTACCTCTATTAAAGTGACTTATTCTATATATCATTATGCAGAAGTACACTACAAAGCTATGAGCAGAAGTACCAGGGCTAATGATTTAGAAATATATTTACCAAGTTGGAATACATAATTTGCAATTACTTTTTTCTTTAATGTTGCCAAATAAAATAAAAGGGACTGCTATGCAGCTGGATCACCTTTTAGGTAGAGGAGGGAAGAGAAAAATCAAATCTCCATTTAGGAGTGATTTATTTCTCACTACTGCAAACACACATTCCTGGTAAAAAGTGTATTTAATTTTATTTCCAACACACTAATGAACTGTAAATCCTAAAACAAATTGCTGTCACTCAGATGGATCCTCGCCTCCTTCCTGCTTCACCTTCTGTTTTAACACTTTTCCATGCGGCGAGGCAGAAGGGAACACAGCTGGTCACATCCCTGCTAGCACAAGTCTTCCTCCCCACATGCTAAAGTCCTGATGTTGGTCATCACATGGGTAATGAGTTGCTCAATGGCAGACTCACTACTTCCTTTCCATCCTCCCTCACTCCCATAGCTCTGGGTGGCCGTGCAGCCCACGCACTGGCAGCTTACACAGCCACCAGAGGCAGCTGGCAGCACACCAGTCAGGGACAGCAGGTAGGGGACCAGCTGGAGATCAGTCACCAACCTCCATTTCTCCAGTTACAAAGTAATCATCTTTGGTTTCTGCAAGTTTAGAATGGAGACCTGATTTTCTTTAAAACCTCAGTTCAGGACATCCCTTACACAAAGGCTCATCTTCAGCCTTCTTCAGGAGGTCATGCAGAAACACAACTCCAGTGCCTTTCAAACCCACACTTCAGCATGCGTCTCTGAATGAGGTCTTCATGC
This sequence comes from Syrrhaptes paradoxus, assembly GCA_013400615.1. Classification (NCBI taxonomy): domain Eukaryota; kingdom Metazoa; phylum Chordata; class Aves; order Pterocliformes; family Pteroclidae; genus Syrrhaptes; species Syrrhaptes paradoxus. The sequence goes on from VZTO01012600.1 coordinate 34,703, forward strand.
AGCTCATTAGAGACAAGAGCTAAGAGCAACCTTATGAGCTGCTCTCCACTCCCTGCTCCGTCTGGAGTAGATAAGAGCAATCCTTCAGCAAGAAACTGTATATTACCTACAACACAGCTCAGGCTCATTCAGCCACTCAGCTATTTCACTTCATCCAATATGAGAACGAATACAAAAGAATCACCATAATTCCTAAAACTTCACTGTAACTCCTGGTGTAAACCTTTTCTGCTACCTGATCATTACTATTTATAAGCATCGTGGTCCTGGGCCACCAGGCACCATGCAGGCACACAGGGAACAGGCACCTTCCATCCTCGATGAGGTCAGAACCCAAGTAACCAGCTGCAATTCATCAATTTCTGAATATTTTAATGTAAAATTTAAGTCTTAAAAGCACATGAAATAAGAATTATTGCTCCATTTTAAAGCTAAACAGCATATTTCCCAGAAGATTCAAATAATGTGCGCTCAGACATGACCTGATTCTACACCGCTATTAAGACAACTAACTTCTGCTAAAAACATTAATAGTCACCATACAAAACTTAAGATCACGAATTAACACTATAAGAACATAAAAATACCTCACAGAAGACATGAATGTATATCACACACTCATGTCCTTCATGTTAAACCTGGTGAGGATGGAGGAGTTTCTGGAGTTGTTCCACGTGAGTGTATTTGTCCCAGAGAATTTTCAGCAACAAGTTTACCATTTAAAGACTTCAGATAGTCAGGAAAAAGAGTTTTCCCAAAATAACCATCCAAAAATGGTTATACCGTGTATGACATTTCCCAAAAATAGCTATGCAGTGTATGATATTTCCAAGCAAGGCAGTCCTGAATAAGTGTAATATCTAGGAAATAGGAAGAATCCAATTTTATCAAACAAAATTGGAATGCATATCAAATTGAGTTGAAGCACAGAATCCAAAAACATTAACAACTGAATAAATGAGTGGAGGTTGTGAATGGAAGTTCATATGGCTGAAGTTTTCAGAAATTGACTTTTTGAGATAGCACCTTCAAAATTTAAAAAAATTCAAAATTTCCTGTGAAAGTCATTGGCATCTATTTGGAATTAAATATTGTGTTTGAATTTATAGATCTTTATGGTTTAATTCTGAATATGTAACATCCAATTAAAAATAAAGCGGCAAGCAATTTTTTTAAAAAGCAGCACCGGATTGTTTTGAAAACACGATGTTCTCACATGACTGGAAACCTTCCTTCTCTACTTTTTCTCTCCAAAACAAACCAACTTTATTCTGATGGCACAGCATTTTCAGAAAAAGCCTTTACGTAAATTTTTCCAAGCACAAGTAAACATAAATAACAAAAACTATAGTTATGCTTCCCTAAAAGCCCCTGGTATAGGACAATCTGTCAATCTCAGCTCCTCTTCCTTCCCCGATGCATATCACTACTGTGCGACGATATGCTGACCACTGTCTGTTTCTTCTCCAGAATTTCTCTCCTGTGGAGAGGTTATCTCAGCTGCTCAACTCCCTGACTTCTGTGACAGGGAAGTAAACACTTGAATGACAAATATAGCCACAATTAATATAGAGTTTATAAGTACTCTGTGATAAACTATACCCTGGCCCACACTTAGAAACATTTTTTTTTAATGAGTCATATTTCTCAGAAAGGCTAATGCCTGTAAGATCTCTACAAACCGTAAAAGATGAAAATAGGAACAGACCAATTCTGAACACTGAAACAGTACCTTTGAAATTCAGTAACATTTTACTTTAAAGCAATGCTCACTCCGTTTCTCACCTGAACTCCTAAAAATCCAAAATAAAGATCTCTACAACCAATACTAAAACAAGACCTGAACATCTTATGCAAGGGTTTCTAGTATCATAGAAACACATCTGAATAGGTGGATTGAATTTTTAAATGTATTGTATTAAACTTTGCTATTCTACCTCTGCAAACACCTACAATTTCTTTCCCTCAAGTATTTTCATGGTGACATAGAAAAAGCACACTCGAATTGTCTTAGTTGCTGCTTAAACCTTATTCCACAGGAAACTAAGCTAAAACGACACTTCTGTCTTGAGGCTACCAAAAACTTCAATCCTCTTAACCCCTAAAATCAGCTATTTATTCCAAAATATCTTTTGGGCCATAGCATTAGGAATGACACTAACATTTCAGCGATTTAACCTTGCGTATCCAAAGCTCATTCAGAGGAACTCAAGCAGGAACAGTCATTGAATTTGCACAGTGTTAAAGGATGTATTGAGAAACTTGGCAAGCAATTAAAAGGCCATGATATGAGGAGGAGTGAGAGCCCTTTTTCTAGTGTAGCTTGAAAGACAAGCAAACTCAGATGAGATTTATTTTTTTCTTTCCATAGGAACTCAGGGAGCATTTTATTCACTCAAACAGCCTCTCCAGATCTGACCCCTTCTGACACAGCAAGGCCTGGAAGAGAAATAACAACCTACAGTCGACAATAACCATTACTGTATCGATGCTTCGGACTAGAGACAGAGAGGTGTACCTAGCAAGCCTTCTGCTACGAAAAAGCTTTTTTCCTTTCCCTATGAAACTGGTTCATGTACTAAAACCACAGTGGTAGAAGTGGTTTCCTGAGATGTGCTTGCACCTGGCCCAAGTGATGCACTGACAACATCCAGCGGGTGTTCCCATGGCAGTCCTGCAGCAGGTCACCTCGCTGGTACCTGTCAGCTGCCACAGGCAGGGTATGAAGCAGGGCTCAGACCCAGCTCCAGCGATGTCTTCTTTACTCTGACAACACATCCCATCTTTGTATGGTGTCAACAGACAACCATTCTAGCAAAACATGACAAGAATTCAATGATAAAAGGCAGCACAAACATAGTAATCATCATTGATTATCTTCTTAAAAATCTGAACCTTGAAAAAGACAAAGTGTGTTTTTACCCTGTGAAGTAACTTTTACAACAGCTTTCAAAGCTGCAAGACACATGTCTACTAGTATCTCCTTCAGCCTTCAGAAATGGGTGACTGGAAATTGAAAGCCTAATTTATTCTTTTTCAAAAGGAAAGACCGCTCTTCTTGTTGACAGTTCCTATGCAGGCACAACGAGCTCACAGAGCTGCAGCTTTGACTAACAACATAGTTTGCCAGTGGCTCTGTAAGAGCCCATGCTTCTGCAGAGCAGCCACCGTGAGATCTGGGGTGGCTGCACTGTACATGGTGATAAGGGCCGCACGGGCAAAGCCTGAACCTGCATCTTGGGACATCTTGCATCTGCTTCTCCTCAGGTGCATTTTTCAGTTGTGAAAGTTACCAGCCAAAGAGCGCAAGAGAAGGGACAAATTTTTAAATTATTGTAGGGACAATACCGCCAGCAATATTTGAAGGCATACAAACAACATTAAAAAAGCAATGAATCACAGAATCACAGAATGTTAGGGATTGGAATGGACCTCGAAAGATCATCTAGTCCAATCCCCCTGCCGGAGCAGGAACACCTAGATCAGATCACACAGGAACGCATCCAGGCGGGCTTTGAATGTCTCCAGAGAAGGAGACTCCACCACCTCTCTGGGCAGCCTGTTCCAGTGCTCTGTCACCCTCACTGTAAAGAAGTTTATTCTCATGTTCAAGTGGAACCTCCTATATATATATTGTATAAATATATATATTGTATAAATATATATATATAGTATAAATGATGCCCACTGCACATACAAGCATAAGGTAGTACGGCAGAATTTTAAACTGCCAGCTTGTCAAAGAATACAGAAAACAGGAACGGAGGGACACGCTTCAAGGGTAACAGGGGTACGAACTCCTGGCAAAATGTCACTGCGCAAGTATGTACATGACTACACATACAAAAATACCAAAATGAGATGCACAGAGGACTGCTCTGTACAACAAAGTACCTTATACTGTATGCAAAAAAAAAAAAAAAAAAACTACATGGCCTATGACATTAATTCTATGACTAGAATTTAGTGTAAAACCTGCAACTGACTGACCTCCAACAGCACCAACCGTGAGCCTGTCTCAGCACCCAAAAACCCTGGTGGAGCACCCAGAGTCGGGTGGGCTGAGGTAAGGGTATTCCACTGAGAGCATCCTCACTAGCACAGTACTGCCCTTCACATCTCCTCCGGCAGCATACTCACTGAAGGACCACTCAGGCTGGCTCCAGCAGCTTCTAGGCTGGAGTGATTTGGCAAACTGTAAACTAACTGCAGCCCTAGGGACTTGAAAACCTACCATCAAGCTATGTTGCATGAGACAATCTGAGGACAAGAAGTCAGAGCGAGTTCAGAGAGATGTAATTAGCATAACAAATTGGAAAGGGAAGAGATGACGTGAGAAGAGACTGCTAGAAATTAACCTAGGCAGTAAAAAAAGGAACTGAATAAGAGCTGATTTAATCATATGAAATAAATAGCTGAGATCTTAAAAAAAAAAAAAAAAAAAAAAAAAAAAAAAAAAAAAAAAAAAAAAAACAAAAACAACCACCCACACCCCAGAAGGAGTGGCTATTTTCTGCAGTAGAGGGGAGGTAAAACTGAAATGAAAGTCATCAGATAACTGCATGGAAAAAAGATCTTAACAAAAACAGTTTAAATGTAAAAGTATTTTTCCCAGGCTAAGACTGTGTTCCACACATGAAAAAGATTAGACATTTCTCCATACCATAATTTGTTCCCGTAGATAAAGTCACTGAAATAAACCCTTCCTGTCCATAATTACTGAGAGTTCACTTTGCTACTCCAAAACAAAATTTAAAATACGTTTATCCCTTGAGCCCCACAGATTTTGACGTACTGAAGTCAGAATTTGCTCATACGAACACAGCTCCAAAACCACGCTGTTTCATGACAGTCCAGACGTCAAGTCACAGCCAAAACCCAACTTTATATAACAATCTATTTCATCAGAGATGTTTGTCACAGAATGCTTCAGCCCAACTATTTGCTTTGGGAATACAAGCTCTAGGGACAAAATTTATCCAACTAAATTCAGCAAAGGGCTAAGACTCTAGCAAGGATGAAAAAAGATGAGTTGCTACACAAAGAAGTTGATGTTACTATCTTCAGAACATATATTCCTGGAATTACCCATCACAAAGCAAAATTATTTGGACTGTCATAACAAATGTGCTTCTGCAAATCTTTGATTACATAGACTATTGGAAAATTCATGAATTTCACCTGTTGCTTTTTTTATGACTCCCTTCCTACTCTCAACTCCTCAAAAGGAGATAAATGTTCCCCCATAAGGGAAGAAGCAGGGAGTACCCCTCATTCTGGTAGTCCATTAAGGAAAGATTCCCACACAGTGGCAGAAAACTTGAAAAAGCTGCTCATTCCTTACGAACAAACGAGATGAAGCTTCAGGAAAGAAATCAGAAGAAAGAAAAGAAATCAGAAGGAACTGCCTGTCCAACAGCCCCAAGCAGAGCTCCACATGAGCCATGCCACAGGCTCTCCTGCTGAAAAATGCTCCAGATCTCCAGGAGTCTTAAAATACAGGTGGTGATTGAATACAATATTATATGTTATTATATACAATATTAAATGTTAGAGATACATATATATACACAGATATATAAAGGCACCAAAACAAGTTTACTACCACTGAGCGGGTGCAGAAGTCAAGTTCAGTTCCACATGAGACACCACAAAGCACAAGCCAGGGTCTTGTGCCTCTGGTGTCACCTAAAGGTGATTTTAGCACAGAACAGTGATTGAACATATAACTCCACTTGGAAAAAAAAAAATTAAAATCTAATAGTGAATTAAATCTGCAGCTGTATTATAGTATTAGATAGTCTTGATTTTGGTAGCCAAGCACACAAGACAATCAATGTAACACCAGACTAAATTAAAAACAGATGAAAAATAAACAAAGCAAACCCCCCTCAGATGGAGAATCACACCAAATCAAATCCAAACTCTTGTAGCTGAAAACTACATGTGGCATAAACAACATCGCCTTCCTCTGCTTTCTCTTCCAAAGGTTTGTTTGGTTTCTAACTGCTTTGGTTTATATTGAGGTAACTCACTCTCACATAACATTTTGTTCTGTATACTCTTTGGGATAGAGAACATGGGTAAAATTCACAATTCAAAGATCGACACTGATTTCTAGATTTTGCTCTAAGACAATAATTAAAAAGCAAACGAATGAGAAACAAGCAGGTATTTAGCTACTTTGCCAAATAATTTCACCTATGAATGCCTGCTCATATTTATTTTAAGAAACACATATTTTGGTGTGTGCTGATTAAATTGTAGAATCTAAACAATTCATTTCACAAATTAAAAGCACTGGGAGGTTTCAAATACATCAAACTAGTAGATTTGGACCAGTAATTAATCATAAACCATATGCCCTGCTAAACCCTGGATCTCTTTATTACAGCACTTTAGCAGTACGTTCAGGGCAAAGCTTTGTTCCACTGCATCTGTATGCTCCACTGCAGTCCAATAAAGCTTGCTAAATTAACACTGTGCTTATAATTCTGTTTGGATTCAATGAACAGAACACTATCAAAACAAAGATTTTTATGAAAACTAGGATCCCAATAGCTAAGAAAGGTAATACCTACCAAGGACCCTGTCCCATTGCATTTCCCAGACGATGGAACCCTAGGGTGAAAACACTAATTGTTCACTTGATACTTTGCTTCAAGAACTAAATCCTACCTTTAACTTTTTTTAACTTCTCATTTCTAATGTGCATTTGTCCATATTGCAGAACTATTTTCCATACTGCCAGGCTAATTTCAGTGATAGTTTGGCTCATCTCAAAAGAGATCCAGAAGCAAAGCGTTGAGAGCCCAGAGTGCACAGAGAGCACTGGAAGATTTGCTGCCCAGTGAACCAGAATTGCTCTTTCCACAGCACATTCCCCAAAAGTACCAAGTACAAAACTAAGCAAGAAGTAATTCACTGGTCTGTATCACCAGCTGATGAAACTACCAAGCTCTGAAAAGGCTCTGCAAAAAAATCTTGCAGCTGGAATAGTAGTTCATTGTCAACTATGACTTAGCTGAAGTTAAATACTTCAACAAAAGTAGTATTGTAATTTCATTAAAGATTGTCAAGATCTTAAAAATTATGTTTTTATAATTAATAAAAATTGAAAGGCATAGCAAAATTACCAACACCAAAAAAAACAACCACAGTAGTTGCAATTTAGTGTTCCTTCATAAGTTGAATAAATGAAATATCTCTTTTGAATTAAAAAGTCTATTGTCCTTTTGACACCTATTTTAAAAATAAAATTAATTTCAACCTTTAAGGACAGTTATTTTATCCAAAAATAGATGTCACTATTGGACAACATACTGTTTTTTCATTAAAAGTAGAACCATTATTTGAATTGCTTTTCTTGAAAACCATTCTGTGGCCTGCCCCAGAAAAATTTCAGGAGGTGACTGGATGTCTGCAAGTAACTGTAAGTTCATTGTAAAAGCTTGCTATACACTTCTGACGACTTTGTTTATGCTCTGTACACTACAACCAGGACACTGACAAAAGCCAACATGAATTTAAACTATGCTGCAGATCAAGTCTAGAAAATCAGTAGAGAAGCAATGGAAAAATGTGTGTTGAACAAAAGTGAAAGAGTTTTTGTGCATTTCAGTGATGAGAGATTTATTTCCAGACTCTCTCCTTGAAGTCTGTAATACCAGATTAATTAAATGCTACCTGTCAGGTATAACCAACCACTGCAGCTAAGCTAGCATCAGTATCTAGTTTAGAACTAGTTCAGGTAACTCCATATTGTACCATAGGCAGCGAGCAGCTGAGATACAGCTGGATCTGATTCAGATCTCAGATTTACATTTCTATATTTGTAAACTCACACTAAAACTGCTCCTCATTCATATCAGTGGAAAACTATGGGACTCTGTTTATAGGAAACAAATCAAGATTTCATATTACTTCTGACTTAACCTCTCACACCCTAGTAAAAAAAAAAAATTTCTTCAGTCAGGTTTACTACAGTAAAAAAAGTCACAGTTAATGTCAGCTTTATAATGCCATCATAAATCAGGAGTTGTCACATTCTTTCCCATATCATAATCTTGCTTCCTTTGACCCTGCTCATTGACAGAGCACATGCCAACATGAGCAACACTTACCACTTCGGAAGTCACAGCAGTTACCCTAAGCAGTCCTAAATTACAGCCAGGACAGCTGGGAAAGCACACCGACTGCCCAGAGCAGCTTTGCTACTCATCTGTCCAGATTACAGATCCAGCTTGGTCAGGTCTAAACCAAATTTTAATTTTAACCCACTGCCAACCAGTGTTTTTTAACATGACTCTAAAGCAAAGCCCTACTAATTGAGTGGAGGATTTTTATGTTCTTAACCGTTGTCTTCCGTACCACCGTTTGCAAGAAGCAGCAAACTGTAATAATAACAACGAACAGACTACCAGAAATAACAAATGATATGAACCATAGTACAGACTAAACAGACTTGCCACTCCAAGATTTCACTGAATCTTTGGACATGCTCAATATTTCTTCTGATTTATTCTAGTCACCATTCTGCTACCACTATCTGCTTCACAGCACCAGAAATGAAGTCTTCACAGTCCCTATACATTTTACTTACTCCATCTATTTTGCTTATGATCAGAAGTGGAGAATAATTACCATTTTTGTTATAGATGCATAGGTACATACATGATGGGCAATATGCTGTAAAATTAACCCACTGAAGAGTGAATGGAATGGTTATCACAGCTAAAGTGCCTTAAAACCTGGAGACAAAAAAAGTACAAGTTTCATACAGTGATGTGCATTAAAAATTGGCAAACACATTAGGCTCTTACCAGGAATGGACTCCAGCAAATGCAAGAAACACACATTATAGCCAAGAGCTGAATGATCATTTCAAAATGATGAGATCTGCCTTGTCTTTGTTGACTTTTAAATTTGACTTTTAAGAGGGTAATTCCTGTGACAGCATTGCACAAGAGTGAAATAGCAAGGGCCAGTAACCCAAGGCAAGAAAAAAGTAAGAGATAAAATCTGTCTTCCCAGTCCTCAACATGTTCTGTTTTATAGAAGCACCAGGTCCTCGATGCTTGAATTTGATAGGCTCTAAACCTAAGAATAGGCAGCAAAGCTATAAGAACAGCAAACAAACATACCATAGTCAACATCATTTTCACATGTTTAGAAGTCATTTTTGTAGAGTGAAATATTGGCTTAGTGACTCCAATGCACCGTTCAACAGCCATTACACTGCCCAGGAAAAGCGGGCACAAACCAAAGAAAACCATGCAGATGCCAAAAACACTGCAAAGAATGTTGGACTGGTTAAACCGAATCCAGTCTTTATCCGATGCATACACAAACACTGCAATGGCTCCGTTGATGAGGTGGCCAAAGAGATCTGTGATGACCAAACCACTAGCAAGAAGCAAAAAGGAGGCTTTCGATTTCTGTCTAAATCTCTGATATGCCTTCATGAGAATTGCTATAGCTAGACTGTTGGACAAAATTCCCACCGTCATGAAGATTATTGAAAAGAAAACTGAAATCTTCTTCTCCGTGTGGCAGGTTGTGTTTTTTAAGATTACAAATCCAGCCAGCCCTGGTGTTTTTGAACTGTTCATGGTTAGGAAAGGAGAGGCAGCCCTCAAAACATTTCAGCAGTCTTGCAATCAAAAGGCATCTGCAATATTAAAAACAAATATACACACACTGTAAAAGGCATACCAGTGTTCAAATGACATTTGAAGTAGAAACTCCATAATATTAGTCTGTGGTACAAATCTAATTTCCCATTTTTCTGAGTGATACGATATGGCATCATATTTTAAGCGCATCAGTCACAGGGTAAAACAATTATCTGCGTGCATTATACAACGCAGATATAGCATACGGTATCTTTCTAGTCTCTGCACAAATCAGATATACAGATAACGCATAAAATATTCAACGCTCATGTACATATAATCAGAGAAAACACACAAAACATTCTGGTGGTTAAGCTACGCACATAAACAAAAGTTTTTGCAACGTACTCCTAGAATGAAAGTATTTATCAGCCCAACCACAGTCAAAAGTGAAATACTCAAACTGGAATGTTTTGAGATGATAATCACACTCCATTTGTCTTCTCACTGTTAAGCATTTATTTTCAAAACAATGTCCTAACATCTTCCAAGTAATTCTCCTCTCGCAATTCAATGCTTTAAAGCTTCAACGTAACCAGCCCCGAAGTCTCCAACTCCCCAGCTCCCTCACTGAAGCACAAACTTATATTTTAGACGCTGCCTTAAATCAGGAGCCAGCTCTGCAAGGTACGTTACGCTTTATCTCCCATCTCTACTCTCAGGACATTCCGCCTGGCAGAAACTCCCCATGCAGAAAAAGCAGCCGCTTTAACCACGCACAGGACCAAGAGGCGGTGAAGCCTCTCCGGGCAGCCGGAGCCAGAGGCACTTCTCCCATTCGGGACCGCTGAACGGAGCGCAGCCCCAAACTCCGCACCCGGGGCCGGCACCTTCCCGCCCTACCTGCCCGGAGCGCGAGCCTCCGCGCTGAGCGCGAGCACGTGGGCAGCGCGCGCGGGGAGCGGGCAGCGCACCCGAGGCAGCGGCACTCCCGCCCGCCCGCCGCCCCGCAGCGTCCCTCCGCCGCCACCAGCGCCCTTAAGTGCGCGCCGCTG
>VZTO01012600.1:45429-75349 GCA_013400615.1 Syrrhaptes paradoxus
CTCTCTCCCTCCCTCCCTCCCTCCCTCCGCCTTCCCTCCCGGTCTCCCGCCCTCCCTCTCCGCCTGCCGCCCGGCCACCCTCCCGCCCCGGAGCGGCCGCGCTGCCCGGCGCCGTCTCCCCGGGAGGGCGATGCCGCCCCGCGGTGCCGGGATGCAGAGGAGGGTCTCCGTCTGGCGAGCAGGGCCGGGCTGCCCTGTCACAGAGCAGTGCCGGGCGGCAGGGCCACCGCAGCCAAGCGGGATGAGTTCTCGCCCACGGTGCCGCAGCCGCGGCGGCAGCAGCTCTCGGGGCGACCAGCTCACCGACCAGGACACCGCATCTGTCCTCGGCAGGAGCCTCGTCCCGTCACTTTCCCCACGCTTCTGCCCAACCACTCTCTTCACCCGCACTCCGGGGGCTCGGGAAGGGGTACCCCAGGAACGGTGCCCCGGGATGCAGCTGTGCGCATCGCCAGTCACACGCCCCTTGCACCTACCGCATGGTGCAGAGCCAACGGGGCTCCTGGGGACATTGCTCTGCCGCAGCGGTCTGACCAGAACACGGCCAGGCGAGGAGCTAATGGTACTGGGGATAAGGCTGGAGAGCCAAAGGTTCTTCCTTTCCCATCATGTACTCAGGCTGTTACAACTAGAAGTTACAGATCACTTTTAACCTTTTATCCATCAATGTCCAGGATTGGACAGGCCTGAATGGGAATTTTTATTAAAAACTCTCAGTACAGAAATAAGCCAAAATATAAAATCCAGGTTAAAATATAAAATCAAACTGTAAAATACCACAGAATTTGTCATGGGTAAAAATTATGGAAAACTTGTATTTGTTTCCATTGAGACACAGCTTTGAGTTGTACTACTCTTAACTCCACCAGGCAATTATTTAAAAAATTAAATTTTCAAACATTACAGTTTTTGCTTACCTTTAGGTCTTGGATACTATGAATACAATTTGCCTTTCCCTAATGCCCCAGAGGCCAGCTGAATCCATTCTTTCAAATAACATCTCAAGTCCCATACGTGAACAGTTAAAAGCAGCATGGAACAGTCTTCTTTCTGAAAATGCTTGTCATATTTTGGCATCTTGTCATAAAACGAGCAAAAATGGTCCATTTGGTCTGATTGGGACACACAAATTCCCAGAAATTCTTTTTTTTAAGACACCATTAAAATACAAAAACACCTCAGAATACCTTCTTGCTCATTAAAGTTCAGAGGAAAAGAGTTTATTTTATGTTTCCCTGACAAGAAGTAAATGGAGACGGAGATCTCAAACCACATCCAGCTTCCACCATGCCCTTCTTTCCTAGCCAGGGTTCTTCACTCATCTCTCCTGAGAAGCAGGGCAAGTCTGTTTGAAAAGAAGAAATGAAGTTGGTACTTCAAGACCCCGAGGTCTGGGAGGCAGAAGTTAAAACACCATTATCAGGTAGATTGAGCCAAAGAGAGAACAGGAAAACCTCAAGACAGATGTTTCAGTGTGCTTGTGAAAATGTGGATAGAGTAAGGAAGGGAAACAAAGGTTTGTAGAGTGCATTCTGAGAAAAGCACTGGTTTGCCAAAGGAAGGGAGAGTGACATTTCCATTGCTGCAGAGGTGGGGATAGGAGGGCAACAAGCAGTGTTAGGAAAGTAAATAGATAAGCTTCTATCTCTACTTTTAGACAAGAGGCATAGAAGAGTGCTCCTGCACCTGTACATCCTGAAAAGCACAAAGTGCCACATTGCAGTTTTGTACTGTTACTGCAAAGCAGCAGGCGTGTTAAACATCAGCATAAGCAGGACAGACAAGTCTGCAGCTCAGCCCTGTGCATGTTTGTGTGCTCCCGATACGAGAATAACCGAAACAGTGGCTTCTGCGGAAGGAGGTGCTTTTGCAGGGTTATGGCTAAGTAGGATTGTGACTTCAGAAGGTGCTGGAGGAGTGAAAACTGGCAATGACACCAGCAGAACTAAGCTTTTCATACTGACTGATCATGGGCTTTCTTCATTTCCTATTACTAATCAAATCAGAGGAAGAGACCAAAATTGTCACATCACAGCCACTGCTGTGGGCCCTGGCTAGGGAGCCACTGCTTTCTCAGGGAGGAGCAGTCCCTTCACAGGTTCTAGCCCTCAGCCAGAGCTCTGAGAAGGGAGAGGAAGGATTGATGTTGTCTTCATCAGGGAATAGTTCTTCCTCTCATCAACAGTTTGCCAATCAACCAATATGGAGCTGGGCTTTATAGAGTCCCTTATATGACCGAAAACAAAAGCTATAGGTGCAAGAGTCACCTGGGGGTGTTGGGAGGCTAGAAAAGGCTGAAGAACTGAAGTACTGCCATTGGCTTTGCTCACTGACTTCAGCATTTCTGCATGTGTTTTGGAGCCTGTGTTTGTTGTAAAGCCCTGCACTCCTGGATCCTAGGAGGATCAAGAAGATAAATACTCTTTTTTGCCCCAAGTTTCAACCTGCATAAGTAATCAGCATTCCCTGCTCATGTTCAATGGGTTTGAATTCAGAAGCATTGGTATAACATATATGCAGAGATAAAAAGACAGTCTGCATCTCCATGTGCTGTGATAATTGCAATCCACCCATTGGTTATCAAACTCCAAATAGTGAAATAAAATATTCAGAAACTCTTATGGTTAGGGAAGTATGTTGCTGTTTGGCAATTGTAGTGTACAATAGTCAAATCCTCAAAGCCTCCTATTAACATTTCAGAAGCATGCTCAAGTGTTGCACTATTTTTTCACTAAAGATTTAACTGCAGACAACTCTGCTGTATATAAACAAGTAGACATTTCTACAGCAGCATCAAAGGTGGTAGAATGCAAATAACAGCAAGTTCTCATTGTCTTTTGTCATCTTCCCTTAAATTTCTTGTGCAGCCTTCAATGATAGTTACTATATACTTTTATTACATTATTCACAGTTCTTGCTGCAAAACACTGGGAACCTTTTTTCTTTGTACATGACAACAGTAAATGTCATCTTTCTAACTGACCAAATTTACTGAAATTTCAGTGATATAAAAGTTTTAGGAGACAAAAGTAATAAATCAAAATAACTATAGATGGAAATTAATAAAAAAGAATCAGACTTGGGGCGCCTCAGACAAGTAAAACTGTCAGTGAAAATCCTGCAGTTAAATGCCACATTGTTAGGCCCATAACTGTTGGAGACAAAAAAGACTTCTGAAGTCACGGACATCGAGAATGTGTCCTACGGCACCCATTGCCACAAAGGGTTGTGTTACTGGCTTCCACTTCTAAATTAGCAGCCCTTCAGGACTTCCTTCTCCTATAGAATTAGTGTTATCCCTGCCACCCGCATGGAACAACTTCTGTCAAAGACCGAACAGTACAAGATGAATGAGGTATTCAAATGAAAAAGCAGATATTCAGATGAAGGTAAGAAAGGAGGTTAGAGTAGGTGGGATTTACATCAGGCAATATTGTACATTTTTTGATGCAAACACACTGTTCTAAATATTGCATGGCTGAGGAAAAAATGAAATTTATGCAAATTGTGAGTTACTGAGAGCTGTGTTGGGCAGAGGCTTCTCATTTCTGAAGCTAGCAATACTCAGACAGCAGAAACTGTTACTAATTCTTGTATTTTTAGTGGCATTATTTAGTATTCTCATTATTAGAAAATGAGCAATAATTTACATGTCTGTTTGGAGGTTAACTTGGTTTTACAGCAGATTTAAAAAGAGATTGTGATTTTAAATCACATATAAGTGAAGAACAATTTGCAATATCATCTCATGAGACAGCTAAGACACATGAAGGCTGATTTTGCTTTATAAATTAATTATGCTTCATGTCTGGAAAATGTAGGCAGAAAATTAGGTCAGTAGTATGGAAGGTGAAGATGTACATAGTAAAATGGCAAGAAGTGCACAATAAAGGATGTCACCAATTCTTAAGCATTTGAAAGCTTATATAAATTAAACAAATAAAGCTTTCTTAAAAGCATTATATAACTGTTGTGTTCTCTTTCAGATTCAGGTATAGTTTCTGATTTAGGACCCAGCTTGATAGTGTTAAGACAAAACAGTTAAGTTTCTGCCCAAGCTAGAAAATGGATGCTTTATAAGAACACATGCACTATCACACTGGTGTGCAGTTAAGCGGTGTAGGTACCTGAAAGCAAGTGATGGAAGTTGGAATATGTCTCCTCAAAGATCTGGTCTCAAGATCATGGGTTTGCCTGATTCTTGAGGAGGGTGGATAAAATACATACTTCCAGTATCCTGGCATATTAAAAATACTCATTTTAAAATACACTTCTCTGATAAAAAAATGCATGGTTCAGCAGAACAGCTCATCCATGGCTTTGTCATTCAGATAACTGCCACTCTGACCTTCATGCCTCACCATGAAGGAGTTCATAACACAGTCAGAAATTCTGGCAGAAGTACTGCCTGAATTGGGACGCTGGCCAATACAGTTAAACAAGGAAATTCCTATGTAGTTAAATATAAATTAATGATGTTTTGTAACAAGCCCCAGATCAGTTCAGGAGGTTAAAAACACCAACACGCCAGTAGGCACTCACTATCAGAGTGGAATAAAAACAAGAAAGGTCATCAGGAATCATAATAACAAACATGCATCCTTCTGCTGTGATTTCCACCTGGTGATATCTAAAAAAGGGACTGTTTGCTCCTACTGGAAGTACAGCTGTGGATAATGGTGTTTTATTTTCTAAACATCCCTATCAGCAAGGAAGTTCAATTCTTTGCTTCTTGCTAATGGGACATGCCTCCTGGCAAATGAGGTAAGAGTTGCTGCAGACAGAACAAAGGGGAAAGATTCCGTTTCTTTGGTGAAGTTTGGGGGCGTGGGAGGCACAGAGGTTTGCTATAATTTGTGACATTTGTATTTGCGTTGTAGTTCTTTCCACTAGGAAAAGCAAAGACAGATTTTCTGTTTTAATGTAGGTCTTGATCCTGTCACAAGAATAGTCCAAGGAATCCATTCAGAGGCATTCCTTTAGCCAAGGGATTTGGCCATCAAATGGTTGATAGGCTTATTGGTACCAAACAGATTGTTTCTGAGATATCAGCAGACCTGCAAAGCAATTCCTTGATGAGCAGACCAAAAACATCTGCTAAACTTGTGAAACAGATGAATTTGACCTAGTCATCATGGCCAAACCATGTTAACAGAGGAGGAGAGTGCTCAAGCATCCATCATCCGAGTATCAAACACACAGACAAAACTTCAAGTGGAAAAATATTGCTAAACCCAGAAGTTTCCAGTCCAAGACAGAATATTTGCAATACGCCAGGATATGCAATACAACAAAAAAAAATTTGATGCTTTCCTGTCTTACTCACATTTGTTCTTAGCAATGTTTGCATAAACATAAAAATGAAGATGCTGTTTATTGGTCAAATGATTCACTAACATATCATACCAACCAATGCTAAATACTAGGAGTGGCTGCTGAAACCTTTCATTACATCAGTTTATTGATTTGCATTTGTTCCTACTTAGGGATACACTTTCATCTTAATCAGGTACTGTCATTCTAAAATTATTTGATTACTACAAACGGTGCGTAACTTGGTTATAACAGAAAGAACTGGAGCATGGCAATGCCCCTTCTCTCTTCTTCATTTGCAAACCCTGTGTATCTTGTACTTTCTTGGTACCTTTTTTTTTCCTGTTATGTCACTACAAGGCATACATGGGAGATGGTTAGGAGCCTTCTATGTGTAGTTTACTTCTTTCTTATATATAGTTTTATGTATTACTTTGTACAAGTATTCCCCTTAGAAATGAGGGAAGAGGAACAGGATAATAACAAGGTGATTATATAGCAGGTGTGTCACTGAAACATCTTTTAACTACTTTTTAAATATTGACTGCAAAATAATCTGAGGATGTTCTTCCTATAAATCTACAAATTTGAAAGCCTTCCCTCCAAGAATTTCTAGGAAGCTTCATGTTTTAATTCCATACCCATTTGGCTGGCTTTAGTCAATAGTAGATTTAACAGTCAGAAATATATTTTTTTAAGTTCAAAGTGACATTTCAGAATCAAGGGTTGTCTCCTTTATGATTATATAAAGTATCCATTTTTTTCTGCTACCATAGACTCAAATCTTTAAAGGGACAGAGGAGACACATAACACCACTACTGACATGAATCTTGCCTGTTCAGGCTGGGGTAATTTGTAGTGAGTGGGCTTAATCAAGGCTGGAAGTACTGTTCTACCCATAACAATAACAGCATAATTTTCTTTTTTCATTTTAAATATGTGGGACAAAATGTTCTCTCTTATGACTCACCTCTTTAATATTCTGACACATAAGAACAAACAATCTACAAAGTGATACTAAATGCTGAGCCATATTAACTCATTTTCTCTTCTTCCATTCTCCAGAATGGAGACACTGCAAAACCAAGTCAGAAGAAATCTTTCATCAAGTATGCTTTTCAATCATTCTGCTCAGGTCAAATTAAATAAAGAAATCATTTCCTTTAAATTGTCCTAACCTATTATATTTATGCCATGTGACATAATGACCAAAATCAGTCCATTACACAAATAAATCTCATTAAGAGTATGCCTGCTGTATGCCTTCAAGTTATGTGGTATTATTTATTTGGTTTCTTTGCTTGTGCACATGTTTAGAATTTAATATATGAAGTTTTGAGAGATTAAACACTTCCAAAGGACATTTTGAAACTAAAGGGTCATATTGTCCTATTGGTGGCAAACAGAATTTCCACAGTGACTTCAAATAAATAATTTACGTAAAATCAGTGACCCATAGTTGACTGATTTCATTGCGAGTTCTAACAGTCATGCCATATTACCTTGACATTTAGTTTCTGGTCTAGCCAACAGGTAGAAAACTACCTCTTCAGACTTTTATCACTTTCACAAACAAAAAATTCATACTCTCTCAAAATTTCAATAAATTCTTGCAGAATTAAAACACCAGATCATCAAATCAGCAGATTTAAAGGGACATTCTTAATTTCTCTTTTTATCCATGTGATTATGAATGCCTTTGTTTGGAATGTGTGGTCTATGTATTGCTTTTAACTTTGGCTCAAAATAAGGGTGAAATTCTGTCAAAGGGAACAATTTTTGATTTAAGGAACTAAAGGGTGATGTTATGGATAAAGATAATTCATCAAATTAGTTACTAATCCAGGAGACTTCCAATTAAGAAGTTAGTTAAGAAGAGAGGCAGATCACATTTAAAATACTTTTTTTTTTTCTTTAAAAGGGGGAATTCTAAACCATTTTTGTGTCCTGTTAACTTTGGCAGAAATGTGCATCTACTGCTAGGCAGGTTCAGTGGTCTGCAGCACTTTCTTGGAAGTTTTGGCAGGCTCAGCCCTGCAGAAGGCACAGCTGAAGGTCATAAAAGGCATGTACAACTCCACGAGAGCTATGATCATGCCCCTCACCTACTTACTTGTTGCATAGTTTCCATACTGCGGCCCTCCATCTAAAGCTCATTACTGATTGCTGCGGGAGAGAAGCTGAAGGGTTTGGGAAGGAGATAGGGGAGGGAAGCAGGTAACAGGAGAAAGCTTGTCAGCTTTACGATGGTCTTAGTTCACAGCCAGGGCATAGTCAGGGTGGTATGAACAGTCGCGGGACTGACCCTGCTCCCGAAGGGTTTACAATCTGTGGAAATAAATAGATAGAAGAGGCTTAAGCGGTCTTACTCCCAGAAAAACAAAAGCAACCCCTGCACTTGACTCACTGTTGAGTCTCACTTTCCAATATGCTATGCTGGGCCCTGACAAGTGTTTCTTTTAGGGAATTAGGATGAAATACGATGCTTTCAGTTTCAGATGCATCTATTCCAATTCACACAAGAATAAAAATATATCTGAAACTGATAACTCACCAAAGAAATGAAAAATGTGATCTGTTATTTCTTGTGAGGAAACAGTTGCAGGACAATCAAAGCCGTGACCGAGTGAAATTCTTCCTTTCTGTTTAATAACCTGTAATTAATGCTGCTGTTTGCAAAATGTGCGTGCTTTTCCAGTCTCCGGTTCTGTTACAAAATCACAGTCAGATTGATACTAGTTGCTTCTGATTATCAAAAGTCTCAGGAAACAGAACACAGACGGATTTGTGAACAAAAACAAAAGTATCTTTTTAATGTAGAAACCTGTTGCATTTGCAAACCTGAAAGGGGACAAACTGATGGAGATCTGCAGGTCATTAATTTCATCACCTACTATAATAGTTTTCTGATCATACATTTCATAGTCTATAAAGATTTTCCAACTTTTAGACCTGCTTTCTGCAATCCTAGAATCCTGTATGTTGTATTCAAAGGCTCTACCTTTGAATTTGTCCTCTAGAAATATGTTACCATTTCTTCCACATCAAAGAGAAGTCAAACTCTTGACAGAAATTCCATTTAATACACCAAATGTGGAAGAGAATTAAAGAATACTTATAATCATGAACCCATGAATTAATAGGTTTTCATATTTTGAAGTAAAAACACTTCAGTGTTATTTTAAGTATATCATGAAATACAAATCCAAAGTCCATTGGAAAGCAATAGGAAGATTTCAATTAACATCAAGGGGCTTTGGGCTACAAACGATATAGATGCCAGCTGATTATCAAAAAAAGCAGCCCTAGAATAGCCAACTATTGCATTTCAGAGATACATGGCCCTGAGCCATGCTACCATAGCTAGAGACCAATAGAGATGCAGAAATATGTAATTGCTTCAGATAAATGATAAAAAGTTATCTCTGAGCCATAAATTTTGTTTACTATACACCAAAGTAAACTAAAATAGATTAGAATAAGGCAACAACTTAGGCAAGCAAATTTAATTTTAGAATAAGCTTCATGTTTTCAAATTTTTTTCATAGAATGGCTAGTATCTTAAAGCTAAGTGTGATCTTTAAACTTTAGACTCAACAACAAACCACAAGCAGAGGAGGAACTCAGCCTCAAGGCTTCCAACTAAGTGCAAGTGGTTGGATTTCCTGGCAGAAGATAATTTTTGACGGAGAAGTAAATTCATATCAATGAAAAGCAAAAGCACTCATTTATGATGTGGAGACATCTCTCTGTGGAGATATTTAATTAAGAATGATATAATTTTAGTAATTCTGACAGTGTTGGCTTACCTCAAGTAATATCTGTGCTAAAGAAAGGTGGTAAATGAGTTTATATCCTTAATTAGAATAAATCTCATTGTCATGCAACCATATAACCATTCAACGCTTACTAAATTAATACAATCTGTGGAGATGTAGCCTTAAGTCAAGTAGACAATTTACCTCTGAAATCTCAATAAATGAGTTGCACTTGATAAACAGTAGGGTTTGATAAACAGTGGGCTGATGAAAGATAATTTTATTTCCAGTAATAGCATTAGTGGATTTTCACTGGAGAGGAGAAGAACAAAGCATTTGGAGAGAAACTAGACCATCAAACCCTGAGAGCATGTTATGAAGTAAGAGAGCAAAGAGGAATTCACATCTAGTACGTGTCAGTGCGCTGACTTACTTTGGCTCTGTTTTCTGAAGGGTGCAGGGTTGGGTCTCAAAGGCCCAGGAAGTGTTCAAGTTTGGTAACAGACCTCTGCACAACCAGATTGACCAAACAAATCTCAGATGCAAGGATTTAGTAATCAGATGGGCTCATGTGCACCTAAAGATGCAGTGGCAGAGACAAAACATCTGTGAATTATAGTTTTGCAACCACTCTCCAGATACCAATGCTTGATGAGGAGGTTTAGCTCTACATATTCAAAACAGAAGTATGTCCAGAAATATCATAAAGGTTCTTGGAGGTCAGCCACATGCATTTGTATATAGATATTAGATACAGCAGGTCACATATAGAAGTGAGTGTAAGCACAGAAAGAGTGAGTCTGACTTCTGGTGTTTAAAGACTTAAAAACTCTGGGCTTTCTTCAGCAGCTTGTGACTCCATTAGTAATGGTAGAAGCTGTAAAACAAAACTGCCACCTCACCTTGTCACTTCTTAGGATTTAATTTTACCAGGTTTTACCTCAGGTTAGAGTAATTCTGAAAATAATTTCCACACATAAGGAACAGCATTTGACTTTAAAATGGGCTGGATTGGATTCACAATAGCACATAAATTCACTCAGAGGGTGGTGAGACACTGGAACAGGTTACCCAGAGAAGCTGTGATGCCGCATCCCTGGGGACATTCAAGACCAGGCTGGATGGGGCCCTGGACAGCCTGCTCTAGTGGCTGGCAACCCTGCTCACAGCAAGGGGGTTGAACCTAGATGATCTTCAAAGTCCTTTTCAACCCAGGCCATTCTATGGTATGATATATGATATAATAAATAAGAAAACATCTTGCGTACAGCTGGAGAAAGAAAAGTTGAATCTGCTCAGAAAAGTGAAAAGTACACGTATTAAAACATGATAATGATTGTTTTTAAATTCTTTACATAAATTAGTAACAAAACAATTATTAGCCTTTTAACATTCTGATTGCCTTAGGTCAAAGCTAGTTAATAGTAAACCCAGAAATTACGCATGAGACTTCTAGCTTGGGAAACTGGAGTAGGCACAGAGCTGGTTATTTAATAGAGGTAAAACAGATGAGAAATTAAGGAAATGTAAAAAAAAAGGTACAAAATTAACCCATAATGCTAGCATTATGTAGCACTGTAGTAAAAACAAGATATTCTTTGTGTAGCCTGATTTGGGTTGGAAAAGTGCTAAACAGTCCTAAGGCTGCTGGAGAAGTACCATGTCCCTTGAAATTTTACTAACTCTGATCAAATATCAGGACATTTTTAAGAGGACATTTCATCTAATCCTGAGTATCAGCTTTGATTCTTTTACTTTCAGTTTTTACATTAAGTAATGGGCCAGTATGATGTCAGATTTATTCCCCTCTGAGAATTACTTAGCCCTTAGTATAAAGGGCAAACATCGAGCTCTTATCACTTCAGGTCCTAGTGTACTTGTGTTGCATTTCGGGTGTAAAAACTGACAGTGAATTTCCATGTTTCCATTTTGAATGTCTCCTAGCCCTTTGATTTCTTTTTTCAAGGGGCTCAGCCTTTCTACTATTTTTTTTTCTTAGCTTTCATAACTAATTATCCACTCTCTTCTGAGGTCCTCTGGAGATCTAATACAAGCTGACTGGCAGAGCAATTATCTAGGAAAATATGTTACTGTTTCCTCACAACTAGAAAAATTTAGACTGCTGTACCTTGCTACCATAAATAATCAAGAGTTTGGAAAGAATTAAATAAATGGAAGGATGAGGGAGTTGGAATGACAAATGCAAGTTTTGAGGAAATACTGTAAGTAAATCAACACAGGCTGACTGAACAGAAATTAAACAGATGTGATTATCTTTTACATAGGCATAAATACCAAAAAAAAAAAAAAAGAAAAGGAACTGTTTAGGGTGAATCATAGAATCATAGAATGGTTTGGGTTGGAAGGGACATTAAAGATCATCGAGTTCCAACCCCCTGCCATGGGCAGTGACACCTCCCACCAGACCGGGTTGGTCAAAGCCTCATCCAGCCTGGCCTTGAACACCTCCAGGGATGGGGCATCCACAGCTTCCCTGGGCAGGCTGTGCCAGTGTCTCACCACCCTCACAGTGAAAAATTTCTTCCTAATGTCTAGTCTAAATCTGCCCTCTTTCAGCTTAAAGCTGTTACCTCTCATTCCATCAATCCCTGATGAAGATGCCTCCCCATCTCTCCTGTAGCCCCCTTTAGGAACTGTAAGGCTGTTATGAAGGTCTCCCTGGAACCTTCTCTTCTCCAGGCTGAACAGCCCCAATTCTCTCAGCCTGTCCTCGTACAGGAGGTGCTCCAGCCCTCTGATCATTTTTGTGGCCCTAACTAGTGCTAAGCCGACCAGACTGGGCAATGGAAAATATCAGAAGAATGTGCTAAAGGTGAGAGGTAGGTGGCTGTGAAGTATTCTGGTAAGGGCGCTGGTGCAACCAGACAAATTTTATTCAGTAGATTTTTAAATGTTTTATTATTATACATTTGAAGGCTTTTTTCATTTTGTTTTGGTTTTTTTTTTCATTATATGATTAGTTTCATATTAAAGGCCAGAAAAAAATAGTGAATAATTTCAAGGAACATTTACATGGGTAGATTCTTTTCATAAAAGAATGGAAAGGTAACATTTGTAGAAGGACAGTGTGGTTCATGGCAATAACACAGGCCACTGTTTTTTTTTTGAAAAATAGTAGCAATCTGTGAAAGACAAAATGAGAGATTTAAATGCTTGAAAAAATGTAAAAGCTGACTTAGATTTTTACTTACCATTTACCACTTTCTAATAATAAACACTATCCAGTTTTTAAAGCTTTACATCTTAAATAGTAACAGCTACAAGATAAATGTAAAATAGAGCATAAATAGAGATCAGTTAGAAATACAGAAATCACCAATAATGATACTACTCTTTTAGACCGATTACAGAACTTTTATTTTTTCTGAATATCAATTTAAAATTGGTTATTTGTTGTTTATTAACCATACTATGCATAATATTTTTCCTTAGCAGCTATACTTTTCAGATGTATTGATTGATCAGAATGAATGAAATCATGTTTTTATTTTTACTGCACTATTGCATCCCAAGTTAATCTGGGACTGTACATCCTGTGATAACATCATACTTTGTACAGATCAATGTTCAATAATTACTTTTTTTAATTCCATGCCTGAATGAAAAAATAAAACTGAGGAAATTGTGGCTGCATGAAATATGGTGATGTGGTGATGACACCTCCAGAGTCAGAAGGCCAGGAAAAGTTGCCATTTTCAAATCTCACGTTTCCACGTTTCACTTTGAAAACAATTTTTTTTCATAATGTGAAGCAACCCTAGTAACTGCAGTAAATGTCACAGGCAGGGCACATATCATAAGCAATATAGAGTATTAAAAAAGAATAGGTCAAAGTGACTCAGAGTTTTGTAAGCATACGGAGCACAGTATGGGTTCTTTGCCAGAATCTTCTCTTTGACGAAATTCAGTGTGATCTGGTATTTGTCATCAGCTGTGTACAGCAAGTAATATATAAAGTTTTGCTTAAGCTGTATGTCCTTATATTTGCTGAGGTATGTTGACAACACAATAATGAACCAGAGATAAATCGCTAAGGATCTATTTAGGTCCACAGTAATTCAGCTATATGCAAGTTTACCCATGGATGGAAAGCATCAATATCCATGAGCTGTTAGTATCTCCATAAGATGAATGTTATCTTTTGGGGGAATATATAAACTGTAGCTAAATCCAAAAAGAAATAAAAGTTTTTTCTAACTGAGTATACATTAAAGAGGAAAGAAGCACAACAATAACAAAAACGCAAACACAAAATGAAAAAAGAGTAACAGGTTATGGGACAATCTTCTTTTTAAAAATTCATATAGATAAAAAGTTAAACTTAAGAAAAAACTAATGACCCAAAACATAATGGTCATGCTATTGCTTCATCAGATTGAGCAAACAGCAAATTAGTCAGCACTTTCTACAAACAGTGCCCACAACTGGACACAGCATTTGTGCTGAGGCCCTTGGAGGATCAAGTGGTGACAAGCCTGCTTTGTGCATGGCACAGCCCTCTTGTTCACAAACTGCCACACTGCTGACTCGAGTTTTCAGGTTAACCACAACAGTTTTAAACACTCTAATAGGAAAAAAAAAAAATAGAAGAAATATTAAAATATTAACATCTGCTAAAGAATCAATTTCCTAAAAATTAGTGTCTTTCTGATTCAGAGGGGAAATGAGTTTACAGCTTGGAACATGGAATAGAACCGTGCAACAGCATCATCATTGGTTTAGGTTTCGCTAACTGAGCAATTAGATTATTTACCATTGCACAACTCAGCCCTCACTGAATTAAAGAAATATCATGGTACATTTCCCCAGAATGTTTCTGGGGACAAACTATGCTCAAGTGTTTTGCTGCTGTGGAGGATAAAAGAGAGAAACTGTAGTTAAAACTTGCTTCATTAAAACACTAGCAAGGAAGTCAGCCATGCTACTAAATTTCAGGTGTGGATACAGACAATAAAATACAATTATGCTGAAATATAGTTAAGCTCATATTCATGCTACTATGTATTTGTCCCATGTGTGTAATGTTGACAGGAGCATATCTGCATAAGAAATTTAATTTCTGCCTTTTTTTTTCCAGCAGGCTTGACTGAGTAATTCACTCAGAAAGGAAGGAATTAAAATTCTAACACACTCTTAATTTTGCTGCAACCAGCCACTGTTACAGCTGACATTTATATTTCATGTTCCTTGTTTCCTTTACACAGTTTTCTTATACTTCGCACAAACCTAATCCAAAGACTGCAAAGAACCTAAATATTTGAAACACGTTCAGTATGTTGTGAATCAGGCACTCAGCAGAGAGCCATTGATGAATTTGGAAAAGAGTAATTCCAACAGGTTTGAGCAGCAATAGTCTACATCTCATCCTGTTGTGCTAAATTTTGATGAAATCTCATAAAGAGCACAATCTTTGGTGTTCTGCATTGACCACAAAATTAACCTTCATGGGGGTTTACAACTTTGCACGCTGTAGGTTTTGCTGTCAGAGCCACTTCATCATAACACATGAAAAGAGACAGAATTTTTTTTTTTTTAACTGAAGGGCTGCCACGTGAGTAACTTGACATTCCTGCATCACTGTGTTGTTTGATTTTCCTGAGTATGGGACAGGTTTATGTCCCTTTCCCAAAAACCTAAATGCAAAAATGACTCTGTTATGTTCAGTCTCACAATTTTAACCAAGCATAGTTAAAGCACAGATTTATCCTAGAAGTGTAAAAGAGATGGGTTCTGATAGTACAGAAGTTAAAGATGCTCAGTGCTTACCTTTATGATTCTTCAAAACTGAGGTCAGCACCTTTCATCAGTAAACATAAAAGGTGCTCACGTGCTGCTTCTGAACCTTCTGCTGAAGGAACTGCAGGTCCTCTGGATCAAAAACAGTTGCCTGGCTCTGTCCCTTCTGCAGGGAACGAAGATATGTCCAATGCTTTGCCTTGGCTACAGTCTAATAGAGTGCAAACAGTTTCCATGGATCATCTGACTCATTAACCATTTTTTCTGTGTTTAAATCTCCAGATTGCCTCCTTGTGATAACTTCAGACATATTCATTGAAACAGCCTCTGAGTAAGTAGTGCACTTCCCATTTACCAAGTTCATTTACTTTATTTCTTTTTTACAATCTAGTAGTAGGCACAGTATCCATCTCTACCCAATTGATATTTTTCTTTAAAATTTTCTGCCCTGGATAGTAGTAACAATCAAATGTTGAGGCATGAAAGGATTCCTGATTCCACCTCAATGATTATTTCAATAGATATTAAATGACTTTTGTCACCATCTGCCTACTGAAGTGGTCACTGTCACCACTGGATCTAGAATGCTGGTTGAATCTTATGGAAATTAAATTATTGCTTTAAAATGCTGGCTGCCTTTTATTGGTTGCCCCTCCAAACCTAAGAATGTTCTTTTTAATGAAACCTAAATAATTCCTTGGGTGATCAGAGTAATGGTAATGTGTAAGAGCTACTGTAGCATTTCTTAGAATTTCGTTCCTTCTGCCCTTAACTTTTCTGTCTCCACAAGTGGTAACCTAATTCCACTAAGAGTTAAAGAGAAGTTTATCTTCTGTAAAATTATTTCTGATAGAGAAAAGATCCTTAAAAAGAAAACGGAGGAGAGAGTAAAATCTTTAATAACAGCCTCAGTGGAACCTCTTTTCCCATGAGAGTTCTTTAAAGTCTGAAAAAAAAAATGCAGCTCCTGAGATATCACCTTCAAACTGCCTGTCTTTCGGTGTGGATTTCTTGGGAGTTTCTTTGGCAATCATCACTAGACTCCTGATGTATTAACCTGGTTCTTCCAGGAGGAGATAATCCAAACTGAGTAGTCACTGTCTACCTGAAAGCTGTGCACCAGCACATTTTGAAAGATTAACCATGAGCTCAACCTAACTTTTATTATTCTTGAGTGGAATCTCCATTTCTCCATCAGCATCACAGCACCAATGAAAAGACACAAAATCTCCAAACCAGTTTTACCAGAAAAATCAAAACCAGGCTCATTTTCAAAAGTGGTCAAGTAGACCAAGGACCTGACTGTCATAATTTATAGCAATAAGGCAGTTAAATAATTTAAACACTTGAAAAATAGCTACTACCTTACCAACCCCATCCTAGGGAGCTCAGTCACACCTATTTATCAAAACAGAGTTTGCAATATATGCCCGCATTCACCTTATTTCCAGTTCTGAGAAATCAAATTGCAATACATCGGATGGGAAACCACTGAGCTAAAGAGCACAAGGGAGACTACTGGTGGGAAGATACTTTGCTATCCCACAAAAATTACAGGTTTCCAACTCCAGCCCAACCTGTCTGCAGCCAGTGCTATTTTACAGGTTTTCCTGCCATACAGCTGAACTCTTGTATGAGCTGAGGTTTCCTGCCACAATTGAAAACAGACTATTCATTACATCACCAGTATCTTGGCTGATAATGAATCTCTGCAATGAGGACCAGTTTTGTCCTTATCAACAATATAGAGAAAGATCTGATATAGGGAAAAGTGATGAGACTGGACTTAGTTTTCGTTTGGGTTTTTTTTCCCCACTGGCAATGGCACACCATTTTTACTCAGATACCAAAATTATCACCTTTAAACACAGTAGAAGACTCATCTTGACAGATGCAGCAGAACTGTAAATTATTGGGAAGATTAATATAAAACAAAATGATGTATAAAACTGAGAAATAATGTTCTGGTATTGGAGCCTATTCTAGTCTTAGAGATTGATGATGTATGGCCAGAATTCTTATTCTTTGTTAAACCACTGAGAGAGAGAAATTGTGCAAGTACCAGAACTGTAGATAAGGAAACACAGAAAACAGATGGCCTAGAATAATCACTACTTACCTGTCAGAAAAAAAAACAGTGTATTCCTTGGCCTGATACATGACTCTGCCTTCCCCAGCTTCAGGATGCTGTTTCCCTGTGATATGTCCTGTTGAAACACTAAAAAATAAAAATAATTATATGGAGCCAAAAGCCTGGCAAAGAGAAGAAAGTCATTGCTAGACAAAGCAAAAGAGGGAGTTAAGAGAAGAACAAGTGGGTGTCCTAATAAGATAGGAGGGAAGTGTGTGGCATTTAATTGAAGAGTAACAGGGACCTGGAAAGACACAGAAATATTTTGGTGAGAGGAATGTAAAGGCAGTAACCAAACAGCACAGTCAATACACCATACACTCTGAGGGGAAAAGTTAAGGAAAGGGAATGTCAGCCATAAAGATGCTTACAATACCACATCTCCCTTTCCTAATATAGGTTTATGATGGCAAGATAAGTTTCCAGTGTTGGGTAGGAAGGAACATGTGCATGTGTAAAAGAACTTTCTATATTTGTGTTTTTCTGATAGGAATTAAACATTTAATGCTATTTTGGTCTTTGAGAGAAACTGGAACACCTACTTTAAGAAAGACATTTATTTTCATGACCATGAGAGAGCAGAAAAGGCCAAGATGAAGTACTTTCACCCATTTCTCTGTATCTCAATTTTGGCTGCTGAATTTAGTCTTAAATAACACCAAAAAATGGACAAGAAATTTTGAAAAAAGTTTAAGAGTATTACCTTCCACTGTCATCAGTTTATGAGTAAATCCTGCATTTGGAGACGTGTGTGTGACAACTATTGGACACCCACAAGACATACTCACCTGTCCCATCACATAAGCAGAGCTGGCTGTACTACGAGCGATGCCAGCTTTGCAGACACATTTAGGCAAAGCCGTAGGCTTTAACTGGTGTTACTGGGAATTTCTGACACTTATGTGAGGCACAGGCTGAAAGTCAGACCTCATGGAAGTCAGAGACAGAACCCCCATCAACTTCAGCGGGGCCAGGGCTGCACTCAGACAAAGAATTGAGTGGCTGTTCACTCACACTCGAAATACAGACCAGACTGTATGTCTGCCATGAGAGCAACAGCCATGGAAGGAATAATACTGGCAATACGTAGACCTAAATCTAGTGCATCTAGAAAAACCCTCATTAAAGAATGAGGGAAAAAGCAGAAAACATTTTGAAAGGTACATGAGGACAACTGGAGTATATAAGTACCTAGGAAAAAAAGAAGATAGAAAACAGATGGGTGTGTCTGTACGGTTACCACACCTAAACCATAACCTGACTTACGTCCAGGAGAAGTAATACGCACACAAACACAGAACTGTTTGTCCTGGAGCTGTAGTGCAGAATGCACTGTCTCCATAAAACTGAAGAGCAACACTACAGTATATTCAAGCGATATGTATAATATAATAAGGATTCATAATGCTCTGCATAAACAGTTTCATTTTCTTTCATTTTAAAGCACATTTTTTTTCCATTAATGACTTGAGCAACATCCTTTGAGGAGGATAGCAGCTAGGCGGCAGTTGGCTCTTACAACAGTCTGATCTCCGTAAGTTTAAGAGCATTGCAAAAAAGGTTTGGTTTTTTTCTTTTTTTTTATTCTTTTTTTTCTTAAGAAAAAACTGGGAACTGAGGGAAGTGAGTAAAATTTTTCACATTGGCAGATTATTTCCCTTTATGTAAACAGCCGCAGGGGATTTGTTGAGACACAGTATTCAAACAAGCAGATTTTATTTCATAATAAATGCACTTTTAAATTTTCTGGCATATTCAATCACACAAACAAGTTTTTCCCAATTCAGAAAAACTTCTCAGAGTTTTTTCAATTCTTTTTCCTCACATCAGAAAATAACCTTACTTTTCTCCTCAGATAACTCTTACTTGCTTTTTTCATGAATCTTGTGACGTCATTTTTATTTACATCAGCAGTCAATCTTATCATTAGGATTTAGAGATTTATTAAACATTTCATGGTAATCTTGATAATGTATTGGGGATGTATTGAATCCAGTCTTAATGAAGGTTTGTTTTAAAGAAAAGTAAACAAGAGGGACTTGTTCTCATCTAATGCAATTTGGCAACAGAGACTCCCATAGAGAGGAAATGAGCTGTCCCACGGTTAGCGCACTGGTCTGGAACTCAGAAATTCCTGGTTTAGTTCCCTGTTCTGCTCTAGACTTCCTGGATGATTTCAAATAAATCTCTTTCTGCCTCTGATCCCCATGTGTAAAATTAAATCATACCTGTTTCCTGGTTAACAGATGAAGGAAAATGAAACACAGCTGAAGGGAGCACAGTGTCTATCAGGTCACTTGAGCTGTTCTTATTCAGATTGTGGAGTTGCTCACACTGCCACTTCATCTCTATTTGCAGTTTTTTTTGTGTGAATTGACCTTTAACCATTTAGCAAATGCCTTTGCTGTCCTTTTTTCACCCTAGTAATCTTTTGCTGGCTTTCCTCTCTTCTCTGTACATCCCTGACTGCCTATTGCATGTGGCTTCTTTCATCCCTGAACCAGCACCAATCATTGGCATCTGTTTTCAGGTACAAAACCAGGTGATTTTATTTATATAATCAAAGCAAATGATTCAATCTGTTCTTCTTCATAAGCTTCTGGAAACTATAACATAAAATGAAATTAAGCCCTTTAAACCACTCTCATAAATCCTACCTAACCTAACGCACATTTTATCCTGGATGCTAGGACCAGGATGTTCCTTTAGAGACAGCCTGGACAGAGTACTTAGAAATCTGCAGCTCACACTGTGCCATGATTAAATGTAAACCACAGAACTTTTGCCTTTAGAATTATTTCTTTTAAACACTATTAACTATATATATGNAGACTGCTGATTTTAAAAAAAAAAAAAATTACATTGTAATCCAATGTAAGGCTGTTCTTTATAAACCTGGCTACTTTCAGTCTGAGATTCCTAGGGAAATCAAACAGTTTCTCCAGCACCTATTTTGTAAAAAGCAAATGGAAATCCAGACTCAAGACATATGTATTTTGTTCTATTCTAGACTTTGATCCATGTCCATGTATGACTAGTTTTTAGGGTGTTTTTTATATTCCAAATCTCAGCTTCAAAGCTGTTGTTCTGTTAGATCTGTTAGCCAAGTATGTACCAAAGGCCATACATATGGTTACTGCCAATGGAGTTCAGAATTATAGTGGAAAGTGATGACTCAGACCAATGGTTAATATTTCTAACAATCCTATCATATTAGATTAATACATTCCAACTCTTTGTCTCGGGATGGTAACATTATTTTTATGAGGTATTCTTGATGAGAAAAATCCAGGGAAAGCTTAAGGATAATGCCTTCCAGAGTTTCAACAGTTACATTCAGAGGTGTGAATATAAATAAACACAGATTACCAAGAGTCTGTTCCGCTATTACCGTTCTTATTTGCCTGCATTCTATGTAATGGCATACTGAGTTTTCATGTTACATTTTCCATAAGAGTCGCATATGTAATAATTCTGTATTTCCATTTTGAAGTCACAGGTACTAACCTGTTGGACATCATCACTCACCCTTTTTTGGTAAATGAGATTCAGCATGCAAAAATCCCAAAGATCCTAAATCAAAAAGTTTCATAGAATCAATATGAAAAAGATCAACTTTAGCTACTTTATCTGGAGTGATTAAACACAACAAAACCTCTCTGATTATTCCCTCTGCAAAGAGACATTAATTCTGTTCTTAATCTCTCAATTTCCTGACTGAAATCCCACTGTGCCTATTTTGCACAGCTCACTATAGTAGGCAGGAGGCTTATATTTGCTTCCATATTATTCTACTCAAAGCAACATTTATACTCAGTCTCTACTTTACTATAGGATTAAAAGTTTGCTGCAGGAGTCAAAGTTTTTAAAGGAATCTATCCAAATTCTATGAAAAATATTAGACATTTATTTATATTGCCTGGCCTTTAAAATATTGCCTGTTTTAGATGACAAGTAATTAGACAAACTATGCAGCTGGAAATTTATTGTTTTCTGAATAATAAGAATAAATCCACTCATGAGACAGAAAAGTTACGATAGAATAGTCTAATTATTCTCTTGACTTTTTGTGAAAAATAATATTGGAGCACTTAAAGAAAAGAGACTGCAAGTATACTGGAAAAAAAAATCCAGCCTCCTGCTCACAATTTCACTTTTGTTTAACAGTGAAAATAGGAAATAAAGCAGCAGCTGATAGACTTAATTGAGTTAGAGTAGCATGACTGTAGGAAAAAAAAATTATAATCTACTCATATAATTTATTTTGGGGGTAGAAAGTTTGGGAATCAGGACTGAGTAAATCATAACCAGGTAAAAAGTGATGAGTTGGTATTACCACACTGCCCTGACAGTGTATTGTAATCCTGGTCTGATCACCTGTAGAGAAGGAAGCTCAGTCCAATCCTCGCTATCTTTTGTAAAAATAACAATAAAGGTGTCGGGTACAGCTAGTACTAGTGAAGACTGTTGTCAGCTGAAAACCAGAGTACAATAATCGATCGGAGGCCATTATGTTGCACTCATATCCCAAGTGTTGTTGCCATTACCATTATAAAATCAATTTAACTATTGACAGGAAGGAAAAAACTCCACAACTTCACAAATAACAGATCCAGCTTTTTCCCAGCCATTTCTGTTGTTTGATTTTCTTTACATAGTGATATCTCATTTGCCAAGAACTAGAGAAAGTAATCTACAGAGAACATATAGAGTGAGGTATGCAACATTTGGTGAACTAGCCTGCCTGTCTTCCTTCCTTCCATCCTTCCTCCCTTCCTTCCATTCTTCCTTCCTTCCTTTTAATAGAACTGTTTTCACAGGAGAAACTATCAGAAAAACTTGGAGAAAAACTATCAGCTCAAGCTCATAAGACAACCTTTTCTCTTTAATAGATAGCTTATGTATGAAGCTTAAGTAGGGATTAGTCTGCAAGCAGTTTTGGAAGAGAAAAAGAAGTTGTAGTTTCCTTTCCCTGTGCCTCAAGTATAATTGTCGCAGCACCACAAAAGCAAAAGTATGGGAAGGGGAAGGCAGATGGAAATTGGTTAATGCTGTACCAGCACCTCATATCTTACGGACTAAGAAGGATATACAAAGCTGGGGTTAATGCTGTGAAACCAACACTTGCAAAAGAGTTTCAGCTCTGTACCCAGATGAGCAAACCCATCAGCACAGCCAGCGCAGGGTGTAGGATGTAGTCCAGCACTGGGAATAAATATTGGTCGCTAGCAGTACCTTCAAACATTTCAATATGATCATCAAATAAACACCACAAAGACCCACTTGTTTGGAGAAATGAAATTTCTCTACAGTATAAGATTCTCTTAGCTGACTAATTCCTCCTTCTTTTTTCTCTTTTTTTTTTTTATGAAAGGTTTCCCAGAAAGCATGGTTACTGACTCACTCACTGTTTTCTACAAAACTTGTGCATCAGGTTCTGTTTTTTTTTCAGTTACATTCCAAGCCCACCTTGCTGTTAAAAAAAAATGAATGTGATCTGACACTCTGGACTTGGAGATGGACATAACTGGGTCTGACGGGAAGTCTATTTCATATCTTGCAGTGCTTCAAAAGTGTAATTCAGACTGTTGAATTTTTTGTGTAGCCTTTTCAAAGATATTCAGCATCCAGTTATGACTTTTGGCTGTAATCCCGTATACAAAAAAAAAAAGTAAAATCTATAAAAACAATAATATTGATCATTTATCAAAAATGACCCCTGGACCGACCCTGATGACATATCTAGGTTCCAAAACACCACCTTCTAACTTTACTTTATTTCATATTCTTCACCACATTCCTCATATGAACTAGTGTTGGCAGGTCAGTTCCACTTAATCCAAGCTGAATTTACTGCGTAACTGCTTTAGCATTGTTCCTGTGACTACAATGCACAATAACAGTATTTGCATGCATTTAATTCAATTGCTAACATATCCAGTGACAGCTTGAGATAGTGGAGGGCTTGAAAAGGAGGAGGAAGAAGGCGGGGGTGAGTGCATCCACAACCAGCTCCTAAGCAAGCAATTTCCATCTCTCCAGATCCACAGCAGATAAAGCAAATTGCGGTTATTTAATTTGTGTTTGGACAAAGAGGAGTGCATTTTTTAAATTCCTATTTTCTAAGTGAAAATCAACCACTTCAGAAGTAAATGCACCGTAAGAGGCAGAAGAAACCACAGCCTCTGCTTGGCTCTACGGGAGAGGCGACATGGGTTTTCCATCACACGTCTGACTCCTTTCTGCAACAAGATACAGCCTAAGCTTTCCTCTCCCTAAATCATATTTGCACTATTTCCATTCCTATTCTCTACTACATTATTGTAAGACAAGCATGAAAAACTCTTTGTCTGTCTTTCATCCTGCCTCCTTCTCCACACTATATTTTACCTTCGTTAGAGATGTATCCAATCTGGAAATCCCAGTTGAAGACACTGAAGCTCTCACTGGCAGGAAGTTGTAACTCTGATGTTGACTTAAAATACGAAGCCCTGGTCCAAAAAACTGCTGACTTTTAACAAGCTTAAAACCTGTCATAATGTTCTGATCTAAACCTGCTGCTCACAAGTGAACACTATCCTGAACCAGAAAACCTAAAAACAGACTAGGTTCACTATCCGGCACTGACCTTCTAGCTCTATTTCTATACACAATCAAAGGAAAACCTGAATCTCAAATCATATCAACTTTTAAGAGACTCTGGTATGAATTCAGATTGAATTCAGGTGTACCAGAAAGAAAGAAATACATCTAAAAGAGCAAACTACCCACTCTTTCCTGGTTGCTTCTCTGAGATTGGTTTGATTTTAATCCATAGCTTCATATTTCACATTGATTTTCAGGTTCAAACAAAGGCGCAATCCTACCAAGTTCCTCTGCAGATGATGTTAAAACAGAAACCATGTAAATAACTGAATTTTTTTGGTTTGGTAGCCAACAGAAAAAAAAATAAAAAAATCAGTGGTTATTGTTTGGATCCATCCCAAACTGAAATGTTTCCACACACTCAGCCAATTAAGACAGATCATTTGAGATTAAACAAAACATTTCATTCAAGCAGAAACAAATCAGACTTACTTAATAATGCCAGCAAGCCAGAGTCAGAAAGCAATCAAGAAAAAAACCCACTTCGTGTCCCTGACCCTGTGTACCAAAGGTGGTGACCCTGTTGATCTTGGATCGCAGATGACTTGCAGGCGGTCCAAGGACTGCTCCCATGCCAGACGTGGGTATGTGAGAGAACAGGGCTGGCTTTTGCGGGAACGTGCTGGCTGCATTCTCTGAACCCTTCTCTCGGAGAAGAAAGGAGCCAGCTGTGGCCAACACTACTTGCCTGGATCAGTGACAAGTGACATGTTCAGCCTCAGGGAACTGTTGTCAGCTCCTGTCTGTGAACTTCTTTCAGAGTTTCCTCTCCTCAGCTTTTGAGTTACAGTGTTTTGCTCCTTGATTACATGAAATAAGGAACATAGCTCATAGCAACAAGTTTCACCTTTTTCTGCTGGAAAATTATCCAAAATATGAGTTACTTGTGCATTAATACTGCCCTGTTCACTCCAAGAAGAAACTTCACTCTAGGTCTTCATCCCACAAGTAGATCTGAGCAGTTGACCATTGCGGGACCAAACCCTGTTCAGCAGACTTCAGTTTTATGAACAGCATCCAAATCTCTTCATTAATCAAATTCAGATATCAAATGTTTTTTGGAAATATTACAGCTGTTTCCTGGGACATATTTGTCTTCATCTTGTATAATCCAAAATAGTAAATTTTGAGAAGTAAATTATTCACCAAAAAGACTAAGTCAGACAAAGTTATTAAAAAAAGCATATCACACACGTCCTTATTTTGCTGAGGTTCAATGTAAACTAATGTGATAGTCCAAGTTTTCTCAAATATTTTTCATAAGATATTTAAATTCCTAAATAATTTCATGCTTTTGCTTTTTAGAAAAAAATTGGATGACTGTGTTGAAGCTCCTCCTGAAAAAAAATAAAGTAAAAATCTTTAAGCTTAACTATGAGACTGATCTTCTTTTTAACTCTTTCTATACAACTTTTTCTTGAAAAGAAAAGCCTTGAATTTTAAAATATAAATTAATGACCACATAAAAAAAGAAGTAAATGCAGTTAGTAAGACCAGTAGTGGAACCACCATCCACATGAAGCGAACGTGTGTGAACCACCAAAAAAAGAAAAAGGTCAGCACATCTGTTTTTTCAATGCAATAAAAACACCATTCTTTATTGGTCTCTACTTTTAGAAGTACTTCTGATGTCCAAGTTTTGTCAAACTGTTGAATTTATTAAAAACAGGGGAAACAGCATTTTCAATGTTCGCTTAACGTGCGAGGTGAAATGTAGATGTTTAACTCACCACAAACATCAACATCATGTTTATTTAACAAAGAGCTTGAGGAGTTCATGTGCCTCTTCTGGAGTCACGATGTACGCTCCTTTCTGAGACTACTCCCGCTGATATCAAACTCTCCTGGCTTGTAAATTTGGCTTTACACTAACAGTACTGCACTAATTGAGAGGAGGACTGTGAGCCTGCAGGCCTGAGAATAAAACAAGGTATGTCTTCACATCCGCAGACAGCAGTTTCCTAAAATATAACAGCAGGGAGAGGAAGGAAAGAACTAGAACTTCTGCAGGAAGTTAAACCTTTGCTGGTACAAAGAATAAATTCATTTTTACCCTTCTGAAATAAAATTCAATAGCAATTCAGAGTTATATAATTAGAATTATCCAGTGTCAGGGCAAGTCAAAAGGCACAAAAAAAAGGTGACAGTTTTACAAAAGGCAGGCAAATTTTCCATTGCCTTTCACCAGTTGGAGTCTTTGTGACCCTTTTCTCCTGTAGTTTTCTCTTAAAACCTTATGTAGGAAAAAGCAATGCCAACTCACCCTGCTTCCTTTGAACAAACTGCTTCTGTTCTGAAGCCAAAAGTATATGAATCACACATTGTACTGGTTTATTTTATTTATTCTCCATGTCTATCTTCAGACTGGAACCTTGAGCTTCCAAAAGTAAATACTAAGTTGAAGGAAAACACTAGTGGGATCTTCGTCGTTTAAAATAAATGAATAAATGGTCCCTGCTCTGGACAGCCTTCAGCTGCCCAAAGTGTTTCTGCAGTGCTGTACCATACTGGCTGAATATCGGGCATTAGTCCTGCTGAAATATGTGAAAAACATTAACAAGGTAATAACGCCACTTCACACCTGTGAAGATCGGTTACCAGGACTATGATCCTATCTCATGTTAACCTTACAAAGTACCTGAGAGTAAAGCAGACCAAGAACAGGCTCTCAGTTACAGCAGCAAGTGGATGCATGCTGGAACACCACCGGCTTTTGGTTTTGCTTTGCGCATAATGGAAACGTTGCTTAAGACTTGTTGAGCAATCTCCTGTAAGGAAATTTGTGATTATGAGAAACCTTTTCCTAAGGGATTTTCTGTGTTTTGGAAGATATTTTGTGCTTCGGTTTGTGAGGTGTTTGAGCTTGAAAATGCTTGGGGGTGGGGATAAAGGTTTTTTTGTTTGAGTGCTTGATTATTTTGTTTTTGTGTTTGGGAATTTTTCTGCACTGTAAACCAAATAAAGTTATTTCCCTATTTTTTCCCCAAGGAGAGGTAGCTCCTATTTTGTTATGGCCTTCTCAACTGCACTGATAATCCAAAACCCAGCATAAGGTGCATATTTGAACATTGCACAATTTCAGGCACTTTTGGTATGCCACCAGACTGCAACTGAGTCGGAAACAAATGAAG
Organism: Syrrhaptes paradoxus; assembly: GCA_013400615.1. Lineage (NCBI taxonomy): Eukaryota > Metazoa > Chordata > Aves > Pterocliformes > Pteroclidae > Syrrhaptes > Syrrhaptes paradoxus. The sequence continues at coordinate 72,166 of VZTO01012600.1, forward strand.
TCACTGGGAACGTTTTCTCTGACCTCACAGAGCTTTGGGATCATTTCGTTAATCTAGCAATTTCCCCTGTCAACGTCACCAGGGATATTGAAGCACGCAGCTACTAAGATAGCACATTTCATTCCATAAGGATACTAGAAATTACAAGTTCACTGTTAAGACAACTAACAAACTGGGAGGTAAGGAAACAGTCTTTCTAGTTCCTCACGTTTTGGAAAACATTCTTTTTCGGGGAGTTTGTTTGGGTCTTTTTGTAACTATAGGGTGAACTCCCATCTGGGAATTGTCCAGCATGGAAGTGCTTAAACAAACACGCTTCTACTTGGTCTGACAAGTGCCTCCTCTCAATGTGGTTTATTCTCTGCCTGACACTTCCTAGAGGCAGTGGACAATTAATAGCAATTTTATAAAAGTGTGCAGTTACATTTATACAAAAAAAATGTGAAGCATTTTTTACCTCTCAAGTTGCTTTAATCATTTCCTTTTCTATATCATCCTTCCTTTCCAATAGCACAGTAAAGCTCATAAAACAATAAATAAACTCAGTCTCTTGTCTACTCGGTAGAAAAAGAAAATATTGGAGTGCTGCCATCTTTTGGTTACACCCTATCATAATTGCCATCAATTAGAGGTTGTTTTCTAAACCAAACACAAGAGTAAAGTATTCTCAAGACATTTATGAGTTTGCTGCAATAAAGTGAAATCTCTAAATAAATACAAACCCATGAACATTTTCTCTGTAATCACTAAAGTTTCAGAAGCAACTTTAGTGTATTTGTACAATGAACTATAGGAAGGCCTGTTTGAGGCAACAGAATTTCTTTACACTTGAAAATGAACAGTAGATTTTAGATGGTTTTTAGTTACAGACTCATCATTATATAACTTGTGATCCTTGGTTTTGCATTTCATTCTTCGCTTTATAAAACTATTCTGTATTTCACCACTTCCATGAATATATAGCTATATTTTCTAAAGTCTTTACCAATCTCTCTTTATGATGTTTGGGACTTAATATGCATTCACAGACCAGAATTATCAAAAGCCTGGAATGCTGACTTCTCTGGTCCATCTAAGTTAAATGGCAACACGTCGGCAGTGTGAGAGACTATAGAGAGAGTAAGCACATGCTCCCCGTTGGTTTTGCCTTTACGTCAGCTGATGAGCAATGACTAAAACTGCAAGCTTCTATCACTGGTCCAACTTTCTCAGACTGTAAATACATCCACAGCTGCTTCATTTAGGAGACCAGAACACAATCAACGCAATGAATACAGTTTACAAATATTTTAGCAGCTGAATGAGTATAGCTCGCAAATTATCACGCCAACTGGAGAGTTTCAGAAAGTGTTCAGGAAGATATACACAAAACTACTTCTCTAATTTCAGTGAGAAATTCAGATGAGAGTCTCCTGCTTCTTGGCAGTCCTTTGATAAACAGCAGAAGAGATAAAAAAAAAAGGAAATTATTGCAACAAAGCTATGGTTTCTTGAGATTCAGTGATAATTCCTCTGGTCTGCACTATCTGCAGCTGGAATTTTACAATATAGGGACAGAACATGTCTTTTCATGTTCAAGGTGCACAATATTTTCCACTTACCCTTTTGCAATATAAAGTCCACCGTGCACCCAGCAGGTAGCTCTGATTCACCTAGAAAGATATGTGTGTGTGGTACCTATATCCTAGTTGGCTAGCTAAGATAGTACTGATGTCAGTTAAATGTAGGCACATGTGGCCACCTGATGCATCTTTTGGACACAAAATCAGCAGGAGGACGGGCAAGTTAACATCATTCAGTGCATAAAAACATTTATAACATTACAGGGCAGTTCAAAAGAACAGATCAATGCCAAAAGCATTTCAAAGGTACCTTTTTAGTTTGCCTGGAATATCATGGAATTAGTTTTATTACTGTTATTAAATACATATGTTAAGTTAGTGCCCAAAGGCACTGCCTAATTGACAGCGAAGGTGCTTGCGTTTGGTAGCGCAAAAATACAGGTTACATGAATCCTGCTAGGCTTACAGTCCCTTTGATCAGGACATTTTTATTTAATTCATGACGCTCAAAAATGCTGTATATTAACTAAACCCTTATGTCACTGATGGGGAACCTGTGGCACATAGGTCAGAAATGACAAACAGTGTTTCTGTCAATGGTATGCAAGTGCAAATAAAATGGGTACAGCTGTGGAACAGCCTCTGGATACAAAAAGCAGCAAACGTGCAGAGAGTGACCTGGAAGAATTAGGGTAAGGGGCAGTGGAATATCTTGCCCGGATATAAACAGTGTTCTCCATCAATGATTAATTTTCTTTCATCTATCTAGAAGCTTTCCCAAAATCAACATTTAATTTCAAGTCTCAGAAGATATGCTTCTTTCTAGGTAATTAGTTTCTCTAGTAATAAACTTAGTAGTAAAAAAGTTAAATACAGCTAAAGTTCTTTAAATATCCCAAAAAAGTTAGTAGGAAGCAGGCTTTCATGTATGGCTATAGATACAAAGCTCTGCCCTATCCCAGCCTGTGTGGAGATACAGAACTCACTCAAAGATAGATGTGGCACAGAAAAGGGCCAGCACGTCTTTAGGAAAACACTGACTGAAAATATTTGCAATATATATTATAGTCCTATAATATGTTGGTTGTACTTATTTCAGTGTATATATACTCATGTAGTTAAAATATATCCTCTACCTGACCCATTTGATGGCTGCAGCAAGTATACAGGCAACATGCCCCAGCCAGACCAAGGTGGTGCTTGACCACACACAAACAGGAGAGAGCTCCAGATGCGGATGTCCGTGCCCAGCAGTGGCACCAGCTGTCAGAACTGGGCAAAATATGTTGTGTAATGATCAAGGTCCAGAAATAAAGATATTTGCAGTGAAGCTTCCAGTGTCACTTCTGGGGGTATAACTGTGCTTTATATTGTTGAAAAGAGTTCTACCGGTGAAAGAAGTTTGATATCACAGTTTGTGACTCTGCAAAGGAATAAACTTGCTGTCAAGCTGCGATACATTATTACAATGTAACACATTCTGAGAGCAGAAGGCAGACTTGCTATTAATTTCAACCAAGAAGGAAAAATTGAATTCCTCTCAATAAGGAATGAATGCTTTAATGACGTTTTTCCTCTTTAGTTTCAAGGGGCCAGGACAGACTTCTATGAATTTTCACAGA
>VZTO01012601.1:0-11027 GCA_013400615.1 Syrrhaptes paradoxus
ATATCTAAAGCCCCAGGTTTTGCTGAAATTCCATGCCAGGTCGTTGCTGTTAGTTACATCTAGTATAAGATATTCACACAGCCCATGTTTTGCCCACTCTCCTCCACGACGGGGGCCCAGCTGTGGCTGACTATCGCGCCTGGTGCATCCATGGGGCCCCCAGTATACCTTTAAGTACTTGTCTGGTCCTGCACCTGGCGCCCAATCGGAGGCTATAGTTTCACATCCCCAATAGGAACAATAGTACTGATTAGGGGCGTTGCAATAAGATCTACCGGGATTAGAGCTGGGGCACATGTAGTACTGCATGTGTTTTAAACAGGGGTCTATGGGGGCTAGATCACAGGGGGATACCTGAAAGCTAGGAGGTCCTGGGGTGACGATTTTTTGTAATACCTTCCTCTGACCCTGCCATTTCCCTAGTATCCATTCCCATGGTTGATGGTTATATGAGCCGCTAGACGGTGTTACAAGCCCCAAAATTAAAATTACCCAAAANCTGCTCGATAAAGCAATTAATTGTTGGAAGTATTCCCCATCTCCTTAGTGGTCAACAGCTCTATATTGATAGCAGAAGACCTAAAAATTCAGTTGTCTTTGACTTCCTGGGGAAACTGAAACCATGACAGTCTTCACAAATCTCTGCGAGCTTCAGGAGCATTTAATTTCTCTTTAGAAAGGAGCCGTCCCATCAGGCACATCAGAAATTCATTTGTCTTCACGATGGTGCTGGGAAGGACATCATAGACTTCTGCAGACTGCCGTTGTCTGCAGGCAGATTTCCACCATAAACAAGTTGAACTGTGAGGGTTTCAAAGGATCTGCAGGGCACGCTGTGGGCTGTCCACAAAGCTACCGCAAGCTTTTCTTTTCCCTGGTGATTGAATAGGTTTGCACCCCTGGTAATTTTAATAGGAACCATCAACTTCTCACCCATATATTTTCTGTCTTCAAAACCTGTGCTTACAGGTGTTTTTCGAGGCATCACATCGTAGGTATCACATTTCTGTTTCCTGCATTTGCCTCTTCATCAGCTGCTAGAGTAACAAGTTTGCTGTGTTATTGAGGAGCTGAATCCTCTGCCTTAGCAGCAGCGTCTTCCCAGGCCACTCAGCTCAAGAGGAGCTGCCTAAGGTCTTTACTTGCAATTGTCCCTGACTTCTTATCTGCTTTTGATGATGATGAATTTCATTAATTACAATGATAATAGATCATATTCATTGGACAAGTTGGTTGATTGTAAAATTAAAGACTAGCCCTGATCTTACAAACCTGCGATTATGGGATGAACTTCATGCCTGTGAGTAGCTCCAACAAACTCGTTTAAGTGTTTGCGAGTAGCTAGTTACCACGTACTCAGTGTCCCATACACTAAATTCCCTCTCCTGCTGTTTTACTACATAGAGGAAAACTGTGGTTTTGTGTATTTAGAAAAGTAAGTTTATTTTCTCGTATTTGGTAATAGTAAGTCATCTGGTAATTTCCAACTGCAGCTGACAAAGAAGACGTGATATTGGAATATAATTTTTAATTGCTAGAAATTGTGTCGGGCATCATTGAAGGAAAGTAACTCTTGCATCAGAGTGACAGACGAGTGCCCTGTTCATTGTTAGAAATGACTGTTTATAAGATTAAAGTTCCCTTCCAATCCTTGAAAAGAAAGTACAGATAAATGGAAGGCCAACAAATAAAATCAGTTAAAAATAACAATTTTCATTTAAAAAAATAATTTTAATATGATTAATTAAATTAGTATTACTTTATTTTCCAGTTATAGAGTCCTATTTTAAAACCTTCTTATATTTATTTTTTAATGTGTGTTGTATGAAGCCATAATTTTAAAAAATCTCTTGCACGTTTTGATGACTATTAAAAGTGCAGTTTTTATATAGTTTATGCTTTTGTATAAAAACTGTAAAGTAAATCTGTTGTGATTTTTAGAACAGAACACTAGCTCATTATGTTTGCTGCTGTTGAGAGCTTGTCTTTGCAGCTCCTGCCATAGCATTTTGCTGGGGATATATGGAACTTAATGCAGTGGGGCCACTTGGTTTTCTGGATTGCATTCCACCAAGTTGCACATTGTAATAACTCAGACTTGCCCTATAAAATCTGAAATATCAACTGGCCATGTATAATTGCCTATTTTAAGATACCATCATTGAGTATATATGTGGCTTGGATATGTTGTTGTGAAATTACATCCAAAAGACACTGATGGCCCAAACTTTCCATTAAATCACATAATCATGTGTCTGGTTTTGAAGGATTTGTTTCCAGTGTTCATGAATGTCCATTTCTACTGCAGATGGGTTCAGTGCCTGGGCACCAAAAGAGGAGCCAGTGTCGGCACTCCTGAGCTGACGTCAGTCTCATTCTGCTCCCAAAGTCTACACAGAGTCAGTTTGTCCACATGAATGAACTGTTCAGTGGATATTTTATTTGAAATGCTATAGCTGTGAAAAAAAGAGAAAAAAATGCATTTTAAAGATTAATTCTGACACTCTGTTGCTTAATAGAGCTTTTTTGTGTCTTAAGGGTGTTGACCTGAAAGCATGTCAGGAAGTTTTGCATGACTGCTGTCCATACCAGGGAGATGGTCAGCTGGAACTGCAAGAGGAGGAGGAAGACATAAATCAAGTAAATGATGAAAAAAATAGAAGAAGGGAAAACAGACACAGTGAGGGAGGATATAGGTCTTGTCACTGAGATAAAGAGCAGTGAAAGAAATGTACTGAATGGTTTTGAAAGGAATATTTGATTTCTTCTTTTCATTTGGAGTGTCCTTTGCAAGGGCAGGAGAGGAACACTGACTTCAGATGATTCTTTGTGAATGATGCCCTTGTACATCTTCTCAAAAATTGTCCCCCCCATTATAGTTAATGAAGTTGAAACGTTCTAAAGTTTGCAAAAATCACTTGCAACTAACCATTTTTCAATTTGGTTTAGGTTCTCAATCATGAAGGCATTGTGTTTGTGGGCAAGGATTTTTTTGGCCTACAAACACTTGAGACGTGGATGCTAAAGAATAGTGCTTTCACCGTATATGCTCAGATGTAGAACTACATTTGGGAAAGTGGATTTTTCAGATCTTAACGTGTATTGTAACTAGAAGACAGAGAAATAATCTTAATGATTTTAAACCAAAATGGATGCACTTTGGATTTTTTTACCTCTGAGAGCTACAATGAAAAGAGCATTCCTCAGCTGAGAACATTGAATCCAGTTTTGTTGCCAGCCCCTCTGTTCACCACTTCCCTGGCACCTAGACTTTGAAAAAGTACTTGATTTTTCCGCAATGGTGGAACAGGTGCACCCTCAGAGAGGAGGAAATCGCGGTTCCACTGCTGTGGATGCTTTTGCCATGGAGTTATTCTGCTCATTCTAACAACATGACATCTCCCATCGGGATGAAGACTTGATGGCAGGGTCAGCAGCAGAGTTTCACAGGCCTGTGCTCTGTTTCCTCTTGGACTTTGTTTTTTACCTCCTTTTACATGAAAGAACTGTGCTTTACAAAGCATTTCTGTTTCTTCCATCACAGAGCAACCACAACCATGATGATTCCCTTCTCTCCTTAGACGACTGTTTACAGCTTCTGTCATCACAGATGGAAAACATGCTAGAGGTAAATGGGAAAACATATGTATTGCTAATAGATTGGGATACGGTCAGTGATTATTGGAGAATTATTTACTTTGTTTGTCTAATTAAAAAAAAAAGAGCAAATCAATGCAGTAAAACTTACCTGAAGATGTTAAAGATGCTAGTTTCAACCTTTTACAGCAGCTGTCATTGGCTCTACTAAAAAAAAAATTCCCAGTAATTTGTCTGGGATTTGAAAACTGCAAAGTCCTGTTCTTCTCTGTCACCTGGTGTTCAAGGTTGGATGGAGACACTGGGCAACTTAGTTAAACTAATAATTCCCTTACTGAAACCTAATGCCAATTCATATTGACACAGCAGCTCTTTTTGTGTTTCTCTAGAGCAACGCTGAGTTATTAAGCATTTGCAGACAAAGATTAGAGTTGCCATAAATATTGGGTCAAGTGTTTAAAAGTATACTTCCCTCAAGAATAGACCCATCTTTGCTGCAAATCAGGTCAGTTAGCATTAGTGGCAAAACCATTTTGTTTTCTGTTTTTTTTTTTTAATCTTCTGGGCCTCTGATACTATTTTTTACTTTCTGGATGCCCATCTTCACAAAAAACCCCAGTTGTTACCTTAATTGGAGTCTCCCTCCTCTCCCACAGCTCATAGCTGCAGTCATTAACCATGAAGCTACTCCCTACCTTCCTTCTCTGCAATACTCCAAGGGCATCTTACATATGCTTCCCCTTGTAGGAGCCTTAAGGGGTCATTAGTGTTTTCCATATAACTTCATGTTTCTCTCTGGAACACCTAGTTTTGGGGATCTACAGGTTGGATAGGGCTTCTCCCAGCCCATAAATTAGCCTCCTCCTCTGTTCAGCTTTGGTAATGGATTCCACTCTACCAAGGTTCAGAAGTTTATCAGTTTAGTTTTCTCTGTTCTTTTCATAATTTAAAAGGAATTCGGCTGTAGCCTTTATATAGCTATAACAATACACAGATGCATATTTTATTTAAGACTTAATGACTGCCATCTTGTGACAGTCTTATCTGTTGAAAATGGATTGCTTGTTTTTTCCAGGTACCAGGTCTTTACAGTGTGGGGGATTTTTTAACAGTTAACTTGCTAAGAATATTTATTTTCAAGGGCTTAACTGGCAAATACCAGTGCTAACTCTCAGACTACAGATGGTCTAGTACAAGGTAACTCCCTAGGAGAAATAATGCAAGGTGTTCTTCTGCTACCTGTGCTCCCAGTAAGCATAGTAGATAAGACATTCTGGTGTTTATGGTTTTTCCTTCCCTGTGGAAAGTGCTTTTTACATTATTTGTTCAATAAACCGCAGTCAGAAAAGTCCTTTACTGCACCACAGTAGGAATGCTCAGCCATGGAGCAGCCATACGGTTCCTGCTCAATGTATTTATGTTCTCATGATTTTTGAGAATCCATTTATTTTATGAGTACTCATCAGCAAATGCCCTGACATGACCTTGTGCGGTGGCTTTGTATTTATAGGACCCAGAAACTATAACCCAGGCCCAGAAAAGGTGGGCCTGAATGCTACTGCAGTACTCATTTATTATTTGCACTTCAGGGCTGAGGGATCATACAGCAACTTTATTTTTATAAAGCAAAACTGAATAGTAATTTAAAGTAAAAAGACATCCACAGAAGGTGTGATCTGCGGGGGCGATGTTTCCTCCAAACTGGTTAGTAAAGAAGTTGAGTTGAAATCTGAAGACAATAGACATCAGTTAAGAAGGAGCTAAGCCAAACGTGACAGCTCACAGCCCCAAAAGCTTTATAAACTGAAAGAAGTGAGAATGTTTCAGCACCACCTTAAGGTTCATGTCCTCCTACCCTCTTCTTACACCACTGTTCTCACTGGTTAGGTCCTGCCCAGTGAGCTATTTATCTTTTTTGCCAGGTTAATTTTCTAACAGTTTAGCACCTTGAACCAGCTCACCCTGGAATCAGATGATCATCAAAATCCACTACCCAGGATTGTACCTCCTAGAAGGACCTTTTCTTAGACCAGATTAGATGAACACATAGGCCATAGTTTGATGTACGCTTCCCAACAATCCCATTTCCACCTCTTAAGGCTCATCAGTCTCGCACTGTCCTTCAGGAATCCTCCTCCCATCCCTTCAGTCACTTTCTTCCGCACCCTTCCCGCTTACTCTTGCCATATGCCAACACAGGTTGTGCTGTGTACATATTCAGGATAGCTAGAAGAAGAGTTTAACATATAGCATTTTGCCTTTAATAGATTCAAATAGTGGAATATTAAAAAATAAATTGATCGAGACTGTAGGTGAGGAATGCAGAGGCATTCATTTTATAAAAGATCCCATTTTTCGCCCCCATTATCTTTTAGGTGAGTTTACTGGAAGATATAAAAGTTGCTACTTCTAGTAGAGGCCAAGACCCATCTTCCTCACACCACAACATAAGTTTGACCCAGACACTTTGCCACTGTTTCAGTCCTCATGATGCCATGCTGCTAAGAACAGACTACCCCACTCGATCAAATTCAGAAACAAGACATTTACAAAAGCAGGAGTCTTTTCCTCAGTCAAGCTCTGATATCACAAACACAGAATCACTACTTCATGGGTCAGATTTGGCAGGGTTGTTTTCAGCTGCTGACATTAGAAACATAACAGTCCATGATGATAATTTTGATGAAATTAAACTCACGTCTTTGGCTTTGGAGGAAGGCTTTGATCCTGTAGAAGTTTTGCAGCTCTTTGAAGAACCTGGTTCAGATTCAGGACTGTCTTTGAATTCAAGTCACAGCACCACCTCTTACTCAGTCTGCAGTGAAGGCACTGTTGGGTACAGCAGAGATGTTAAATCTATTTCTTCACATGGCTTAGGAGCTGTTGGTGACCATAGCCAAGAAAACAGTAAATATGGCCATGTGGAATATCCAGGTGATTCAGAGTGCTCTAGAGAAGCTACACTTCAGCAGTTTTTTCATAACCACACTTGTAATCAGCTGCCAAGTCAAGCAGCATCCATGCTGGAGCATCAGCAGCAGATGTGGATAGAGAAACCAAAAGAAGTAAAGTATAGGTGCCATAATTCTACTGATACAAACCTTAGCAGTGATGAACACCATGCAAAAGCTCTGAGAATACCATTTTCAGCAGATGAAATTGTGAGCATGCCCGTCGACTCCTTCAACACCATACTAGCAAAGAACCATCTGACAGATACTCAGATATCACTTCTACGTGACATCAGACGAAGAGGGAAAAACAAAGTTGCTGCCCAAAACTGTCGTAAACGTAAACTGAATGCAATTCTTAACTTGGAAGAGGATGTGTGTAAGCTTCAAACACAAAAGGAGAGCCTGAAAAAGGAGCACTCTCAATGTAGCAGATCAATCAGCCAGATGAAGCGAAAGTTAAAGAACTTGTATCGTGACATTTTCAGTACATTGAGTGATGACCAGGGTAGACCTGTTAACCCATGCCAATATGTCATTCATTGCAGTAGCAATGGCAGTGTTTTCATAATACCCAAGCACTTGATCAAGTCAGAACAGAAACAAGATAATGAAAAAGCACAGAAACAAAAATAAGATGGCTGAAGATCACTTAGGTTTTATTTTTTCCTGGAAGAAAGATAAGGATACTTGCATGAAGACTGGAGGTTACTGTAGTACAAACAGAAAAGACTACATTTGAGGAGGAAGACTGCACGTTCAAGGGTCTGGCAAACCCAGCCAACTGTGATCTATTAGAAAGTCTACCAGCTGAGGCTTAATTAGAGTAAGTGTAGTTATATAGGCTTATGTAAAACTAGGGATTGAGTTTCTGATGATGGGGGGTGGGGGGGGCNTGGAATATCCAGGTGATTCAGAGTGCTCTAGAGAAGCTACACTTCAGCAGTTTTTTCATAACCACACTTGTAATCAGCTGCCAAGTCAAGCAGCATCCATGCTGGAGCATCAGCAGCAGATGTGGATAGAGAAACCAAAAGAAGTAAAGTATAGGTGCCATAATTCTACTGATACAAACCTTAGCAGTGATGAACACCATGCAAACGCTCTGAGAATACCATTTTCAGCAGATGAAATTGTGAGCATGCCCGTCGACTCCTTCAACACCATACTAGCAAAGAACCATCTGACAGATACTCAGATATCACTTCTACGTGACATCAGACGAAGAGGGAAAAACAAAGTTGCTGCCCAAAACTGTCGTAAACGTAAACTGAATGCAATTCTTAACTTGGAAGAGGATGTGTGTAAGCTTCAAACACAAAAGGAGAGCCTGAAAAAGGAGCACTCTCAATGTAGCAGATCAATCAGCCAGATGAAGCGAAAGTTAAAGAACTTGTATCGTGACATTTTCAGTACATTGAGTGATGACCAGGGTAGACCTGTTAACCCATGCCAATATGTCATTCATTGCAGTAGCAATGGCAGTGTTTTCATAATACCCAAGCACTTGATCAAGTCAGAACAGAAACAAGATAATGAAAAAGCACAGAAACAAAAATAAGATGGCTGAAGATCACTTAGGTTTTATTTTTCCTGGAAGAAAGATAAGGATACTTGCATGAAGCCTGGAGGTTACTGTAGTACAAACAGAAAAGACTACATTTGAGGAGGAAGACTGCACGTTCAAGGGTCTGGCAAACCCAGCCAACTGTGATCTATTAGAAAGTCTACCAGCTGAGGCTTAATTAGAATAAGTGTAGTTATATAGGCTTATGTAAAACTAGGGATTGAGTTTCTGATGATGGGGGGTGGGGGGGGCACAGAACAGAACATCAGTGGGGGTAAAAAAAGCAAGCCTTCCATCAAAGTTACACATGGAAGAGGAATGTGGTTTAGTCTAGAGTACTTGATTCTTCATACAGAAAATTACCTTATTATTTTGTCACCAAAAGAAAAACTGTAGCTCGTTTTCACCTTAAATTTACTGTGGATTTACATATTCCTAAGACATACTCAGGGCTTTGCATCTGTTCAGAACTCTTCTGCTTTTCCTAGTTACCCTTTGAGGAGAGAGGCCCAGGAGGCTATTGAGCTTTTCCTCAAGTACTTTCACCATCATGGCTTCAAGCGAACATAGTGTACCAGTTAATTTTACAACTGATATGGTCACTCTGCAAATAGATTCTGAAAAATAATTAGTATCTGATTCAACATTGTGTTACTGTCATCCTCTGCAACTGAATCATTGTCAGCTTTCTTCTCTGAAAACGACTGATCATGAATGAGTTCCTGTTCTGTTTCCTAGTCTGTGATATATTTACTTGTGTACCTTCCCTTTTCCTCCCATTTGGATACCTTCTTCAAGTACTGAAGTTTTTCTTTTTAGCTTTTTAAAATTAGTATTTTTTAAGTATCATCTTCAATGTTGTGGATTTTTTTCTTTTTTAGATTTCACCCAAATCTTTAAAGTAAAGTACATTGAACCAAATTACTATTTATCTGTACTTGTGGTAATGAGGTTACACTCCAATAGTGGTTTTGATATTTATTTGTGCTATGAAAAAAAACCTACATTTTATTCACTCACATTCTTATTCACAACAGCTGATCCTTTCTATTTTACAAGCTGAAAAGGGTCTGCAAAAAAGATGGCCTAAAAGGCGTGCAATGAATGATAAGGAAGGAATGTTAAGAGGCATACTAGTTTTTAAGATATTAAAATAATGACTAATATTAACAACTAGTTAGCAACAAATACTTCTTATATCTTTTATAAACAAACCCCAGAAAACTGATATTAAAAAAAAAAATAAATCTCACTGGTCAGGACATGACAATGTAGCAACTTTATGGTCAGGTACGTTAAAAAAAGCACTTGCACCAAGCCCATAAAAACTACACATATATGCAATGCAAGTTTAAATGACAAATTATACCTTTTGAATGAGTAAACTGTGCCTAGCTTGTAAATCATGTTGTTTGTTTGCACTTTACAGTGTTTACAGTAGCTGGTAGCATGAAGTGGTACTTTCTGAAAAGGGAGCACTGCCTCCAAATGCACTGAATTATCATAATGAAATCAGCCAGTTGGAATAATTTGCTCTGCTTTTTATATTAAAAGACTTTTCTAAATAAATGTGTGCATCTGGTCTTTTATTTATCAGCTTTGCACAGCCTCAAATTAATAGCATAAATTAATAGTGGACACTTTCACTAGTGAGGCCCTGAAACTTCTTGCTGTGGGTTAAGCATCAGCGTGAAACATATCTATCCCAACTGGTATTCACAAGAAATTTACTTAATTGCTAGTACATGAACTTCACCCAAAACATGCAATGGCTAACAGATACATATGATGAATTGTGAACTTATTTCTAGTCCTGGGAAAAAAAAAAAAAGTACATGTTTGAGTCAGCATAATTGTAATTTTTAATTAAATGACACAACAAGCATTTTAAAGTCTATGCACGTAGGCTTTGCAGGACAAGGTCTTTAAGTTTAGATTAGTCCCATAACCAATAAAACCAGAAACCCAAGTATTTCTGTTTTAGGGCCTCACAGGTTTCTACAGTCCCACAAGTGGAGGAAAAAACAACCTAAAATGGCTAAACCTGATGTGCACTCCTTCCATCGCAGGAGAGCAAGCTCTGCAGACTCTTATAAAGCCAGCTCCTAATGAAGTAAAGCATAAACCCAGCTGGGTAAATTACATGGTTAAATTTTGGCACATGCTGAAAATAAGGAAGCACGTCGGATTTCAGAGACCAATCCTAACAGAAAGCATACTGCAGAGTATCATTATGAAGGGAAGACATCAGCCCCAACCCCATTTCCCCAACACCATTCTATTACTTGTAAATTTGCAGATTGGAAAGTACCATGAACCAGGTAATTCCACTATCATCATTATTCAACAACTGTATTTCTTTAAGTAGTTTATGTATGAAACTCAATCTCTGAGAACTCAACTAGCAGCTATACCCTTAGAAAGCCTCTCTGGTCAATTATTACTTTTGGGTTGACCATAAGTTACAAGAGTGCCAGTAACACACACAGCATTAGGTCTGGATGTACTACGTAATTTTCTCAAACCTTCAGCTACCTACCCCCCAAAAATATAAAACTGTAGGCCAAATGCAGACCAATATCCTGTTTTTTTCCATTTTAGTAGACTGCCATTAAGGTTCACCTAAAAACTGTTAATAATTTTTGAAGTGTCTTCCCTTTCCGTGACTAGCCCAGGTTTCATAGGATCATAGAATGGTTTGGGTTGGAAAGGACCTTAAAGATCAACTCGTTTCAACCCCCCTGCCACGGGCAGGGACACCCTCCACTAGACCAGGTTGCTCAAAGCCTCATCCAGCCTGGCCTTGAACACCTCCAGGGATGGGGCATCCACAGCTTCTCTGGGCAACCTGTTCCAGTGCCTCACCACCCTCATAGTGAAAAATTTCTTCCTAATGTCTAGTCTAAATTTAC
>VZTO01012602.1:917-16615 GCA_013400615.1 Syrrhaptes paradoxus
AACCCCAAGTATCAATTTTCTGGGGTGGGGGATTTGGCAGATACTGTGAATTCCTATACATCTGAATATCCTCTGCATGGAGAGCTCCATTCAGCTAGTAGGCCAGAAAAGAATGCTGCACACCTGGACATCATCTTGATAAAGAGTTGGATGTGGGTACAGTCTAGAAGGAGAATTTTTATTAAGCTGAAAATTGTTATATGAGTAGGAAAGCCTAACTAGTTTGGTTTTGGTTTAAAATAGGAGGCAGCACAGGAATATGGCAACTACTGTATAGCATCTTTTACAGCAGTAAAGCCTCATCTAAAATCCATTGAATCATAAGGCCTCACATTTCCTATTGCATTATTCTCACAACATTGCAGCATCTGTATCACGTCACTGCATGTTTTCATTCAACAGACTTCCTTCCTGCATATCGCCCAAATTGTATGTGCTAACTTCACAGGAAATAAATTTGTGCATTCCTGTAAATGATTATACAACTTTAAAACTGTAATTTCACTAGCCACCTAATTCCAGGAGGTTCCCTTCCCCCACTTTGAATATCACAATAATCACACTAAAACAAGTTTAATTCTTCTAATTTTAACATCAAATCGATCTTTTTTTACAACAGTTTTACTTCTGCTGTGATCCAAAATTAATCAGGTCATGAAGACGACATTAAAAATCCCTAAGAATCTCTCTTGCTGATTCTCTCTCCCACTCCTCCAAAATGATTGAAAATAAAGTTTACTGTCACCTGCATAACACAGGGCCTATTTTCTGCAAAATTCTATTTTAATTCAGCACTGTGAAGCACAAAAATATAAAAACTCTCTTCTGGTTTCCTTTTTTGGGGGGACAGGTGGGGAGGGACAAAGAGTTGAAAGATTCATTTGACTAATTATTACTTCACATACACAAGGAGGCAAGACAGACCTGGATCAAATGATTCATGCAGGATTACTTAATTTACATATGTTAATTAAAACCAAGTCTATAATTTCTTAACATGTATTTTGTCCTTTCCCTTAAAAATATTCCTTCATTTTATATAAATAGAATAACCCTTCCTCCTGGTAGGCTTGCCTGTTTCAGAATGTGTGCAACAAGCATGCACAACCTTTTACACAAGTAAAGATCCATCATATTTTTACTGATTAACAGAAGTAATTTACTTGATGAAAAAGATAAATACAGCAAATTTTCTTACAGCATATTATTTCACTGGTGAAGACTGCATAAATTGAAAATAATTAGAGTACATACACTGTTAGTAGAAGTATGATATCCATAAAGTTGAAGACGCTGACATACAGCAAAAACGGGCCAAACCAAGTATGGCATGTCAGAATGAAGCCAAAAGAAGGAGAAAAAAAAGACAATAAAATAAGTTAAGACAAGCAAATCTTTATTTTATATATTATTAGATTTTTTGTTTGTTTTTAAAATGACAGTGAAGAAAAAATGGTTTATCTGCAATCTCATTCTTCAAATTTTCAAAAGAGAAGTACAGAGTTGCAGAGATTACTTTCAGAAGAAATGTTCCATTTTGTACTCTCTACTTTTTCCAAAAGCTCTTCCTTTGGGTGTAAGTTTCCTTTGTTCAGAATAAACAGTGTATGAGAAATTCAACAATTGACCTACAGTTTTGAAAAGTTGAGAAGGATAGGTCTCTCTGGGTGGGAGAGCTCACAGAAGGTTTAAAAAGTATTAATTCTTGAAATTCAAACTTCCCATGGTTTCAGGGACAATGATCTGAGATCAAGCATCTATGGTCCCAAAAGGATAACGGGCACTGTGAGAAGTTTGCACATATGTCAAAACGTTTCTTGTAATAAGGATCTTTTTCCATAAATATGCAAATCGCAAATGAACACAATTTTTTTCTGCTTTGGACTTGATAAATACTTGTCCCTGATTTTTACTTGTTCAACAGTAAAATAAGTTCCTGATGCTGCTGCCATCCTCCAAACTACCACAGACTTGTCTGACTTACCTTTCTTATGCACATAAGAAATGCACATTTGACATTATATGAGTATTCAATATTCCACAAAAATCTATTCAGATAATACAAACAACTAAAACCCTTTTGCATTAGCCATAAGCAGTATTTAATAAAAAAATAAGTTTGAATATAAAATCTAAGTTCACTTTTAACATTTCATCAGCTATTTTAAAACTACTATGTTAATACCAAGCATCAGGATCAGTATGACTACATGAGCAGCCTCAGTTACGAGAGCAAGAGTTTGGTCTTGCCATTGAGACTTCTCATTCTTTTAGACAGTAGCACTGGGTCATTACTATTCACTAGATTTATAGATTCTAAACGGAATCAATGCTACTGTCATAATATGTAATACAATATTTAAATGCTAGTTTTTCTTTTCTATAGACTACTTAAACATTTTTTTTTCAATAACTGCAGTTTAGGCTAAATACTGCTTTTTTCCATATATAAAGTTATGCATATTATTTTAATGATATTAATTTATTGTTAAAAAAATGAAAATGTTTAGTAAAATATATACACACACCATTTTGTCCTACATCAAAGAAAACAAACCAAATACCAGCTGCAACTATTCCAATTTTACTTACCAGCATTGCACATTTTTCTTCATCTCCTTTTCTTTCTCTCTTCTCATTTTTTTTCCTGAAAATCTCTTGTAGCTAAAAAACAAACCATTTTGTTCTTATTTAGTTTTTGGGCTATTTCACATGCATAACAATGTTCGTGAGGAACACTGCGAACAGTATTAAAATGTAGTTCTTTACTAAAATATCAGTGTTTCCATGATGGTTTATTGTTCATGCCTTCATGTTCTTTCTGTGACCTTAATCATCACACGGAATGGAAAAAGGAAATATGTTTTCCACAAAGTAAGGCTAATAATTCTATTTGTGAGCACAATACTAAGAACATCCTATTTAGCTTTACATTTTAGCCAGTCCAGCCTACACAAAAATGAGAAGCTCCAGCCTTTCTCACCACCTTCAGGCACATCCTTTCTTGTTGGGTACTAATTAGTATCTGTGTCGCTATGCAGATTTTGTTCATACTGTTAGTTTCCAACCAGATCAGTTTTTACTCCTGCTGGCACAACGGAGGGGTGGGAAACACCTGGTGGGGCTGAAACAGTCCCCTTCAGCAGCAACAAACTCAATAAGATTACTCAAAGAGTAATTGATCAGGTACCCTTTTTTTCAAGTCTGTTCAAAGAATACCTTCAGGTCTTGTAAAATACCCCTTTCTCAACTTTCTCTACATTTAAGAGCTTTAAACGTGACTTCTGAGAAAACCTCAAATACAAGATTTAAAACATACAGATTCTTGAGCATATTTATTTTTGGAAATCATAAAGTCTTCAGAGTAAGAACAGGTCTGTACTTACCTTTCTTCATAAGTATCTGGTTTATTTAGATATTTTTATTTATAGTAATACTTATTCCCAAAACATTAGAAAAAAGTGTCACAATGCCTACTCTTCTCATCAAGAGAGATTAACTTTGATGCCGCCTACATCTCTACCAGTGAACTTCACCTTTTCAAAAATTGCACTTGAAAATATTGTACTGCCACTTTGTAGCATTTGCTAGTCTCAAAGTAGGCTGGAAAAAGAATAAACATCGTGTCTGACAAATTTGCCTTCTCTAGAATATATTTTCAGAACCAAATAACATGGCATGCAGACACAATTGTGGCAGTCGTTTCAAAGACCCCATTTTACCTACCAGAAGTCTGATAAAAACCTGATACTGTAATGACACACACACAGAGCTCCCCAGAGCTCCTCAGAATAGCGTATTTCAGAGAAGGCAGATGACTAAGGCAAAGGCATCAGCAAACTCTACTGTAAGGGTATAACAACATAGAAAAATATGAATACAGTGCTTAGAAATTAAATAGCAAACACATTTATAAATGAGTTTTATGAATTTCTAAAATTGACTACTGTGTTCTGGAATTGCCTATAAGGCAAATATAGACCACAACATTGTGTGTGTCACTGTATATAGTTTTGAGTACAGGATCAATTTACAGGCCTTTGTATATTTTTTCCAATTTTTTGAAAACCTACAAGCACACAAATTACTGTAACCTATGCTGAAGAGGAAAGAGTCACAATAGGACATTTAGCTGGATGGCCTAGAGTATTACACAGTTTGCAACCCAAAACTGTGGAAAGAAGAAAGGTAGATGAAGAGAGAGAAGTAGAAAGAAAATACCTTGTGAAAATAAAGTGACAAGCCATCAAAGTAGGAGAGAAGAGTGGCAGTAACTGAAAAATAAAAAAAGACTGGTAAAAAGCAATGCATCCCTGGATGTATTTCCCCCACCACAGAGGTAAGGGGAGTAGGATTCTGTTGCATTCATTATTAAAGCACTTGCTAAACTTCTGGAAATGGATCTTTTGTTCAGAAGGAGTGCTATAGGACACCAGCGAGTAGAAAAGTGGATGAAAAAAGGATCTAGGAGTACTTTCATAGGAACATTGTTTGAAATAGGATGAGAGTGAGTGCTGAAAGCAGCAAAACCAAGATCTCCTGTAACAAGGGAACACAATCCTTCTGTTCCCTGACCTCACCCCTACAACATGAGAAAAGAGGAAAGAACAAACACCACGGAATTAGTTTACAAAAACACTAAAGTTGTTATCAGAAAAAATTAACTATTTTTCAACTCTTCACTGCATGTACTCTTCAAGAACCAAATGCGATGTCATCCCTACACCAATCTCTTCAAAGTCTCTTTGCAAAACTGAATAGTATTAGCTACACTTCAAATTTTATGGTAGCTGACTGTAATCAATGCAGAAGTATTTTGCACATGCTGGATATAGTTCAAATGGCAACACTTACAGTCTCCTGCTTCCAGGCACACACAAGATGATGCATACCCAAGCAGAGTGAGTAGAGGTGCCAAATGTGTGTTCTGGGGCCAAGTCTATCACAGCTGCACCATCACTGAATCAACTTTTATTTTCATATTTACTTTCATTTACACAGCCATTATCTATCTACCTACCTATCTACCTATTTAGTCTTTCTCATTTCAGACCTAACATTCTGACTTATGGGTTTTGTTCTAATTTTTTAAGGGTCACTGACATGGTAATCAAGCAGAACTAAGAGTCAGGTTTAATCTGTACGAATTTGTTAAATACAACAATAGGTGGAGATCAGTGTATCTAATGTTGAAAATTTTCCTTTCTTTTTTCTAGCAAGTCTGGTAAAAGAATAAGAAGGAGAAATTTTTATCAGGGACCATGAGAGAGAACAAATAAAAAGCAGGATGTGAAGAGGACTATAAAAGCATAGTTAGAAAGAAAGATGCGATACCCATAGTTAAATGTTGTCCTTGCTTCCTGTCTTATATACTTATTTGATTACATTTTCAGCATCTGTTTCTGAAAGATGAAGCCTTCTGCTTCAATTTCCTCCCACTTAGCTGTTGTAATGGAAGCCTTTTTTAAAAAAAAAAAAAAAGTTGTCAGTCAATTCCACCACATTGTGTTTCATGGAATCATGAAAGATTTTTTTTTTCTTCTTCTTCTATTTTTCCTTTGGCCAATTAATCAAATGTTTGCTGGCTTTTTCCCCCCGACCAGAGGAGATGGTTATTAGGAATTAGCAAATACAAGGATGCGCACATTTAATATAAGAACACAAAAATGATCAGCTTGTCACAATTTGCAAGTGGTGACAGCTTCCAAAACAAATGAGACGTGTTCTGCTTAAGCTATGCCACCAGGAAACTAGTACCCCAGATCTCAGATCTCACTCAATGGCTGTGTATCACTTCCTTGTAAAGAAAAATTAAGGGAAGTTCAGTGAAGAAGAATTTACAGAATTGCTTTTTTCAAGCAATAAACTGAGTAAAGTTCTAGTCTGAAAAATAGTGTAATTCAGATTTGTAATGTAACAAAACCTTTGATACAACAAAGCTACTGCCAAGTTCTAGATGTCCTGCCAACTGTTCCAAAGCTCATGAAGATTATTCAGCTCGAAGTAAATTTTGCCATCAGGAATATTCTCCTTAAAAAAAAAAAAATCCCTTCTTATTTCATTACAAGTCTTGTTCAAAACAGATGTTAGTGTTACATTATGTCAGTCAGTATTTTCAGGTCAGCTGGGATTATAAGCAGAATGAATTACAAAATGAAGTGGTCTCCCAGGAGAAGATTTTTTTGCAAGTCCTGCCATCATTATTGCAGTTAATGAATTCTGCTGACCATTGATACAGCAATATTACTGTAATAGCCTAATTATCTGCGAATGCAGTAGCAAGTAAAAAGACCCAGAATAAAAACCGGACTTAAGCTTCAAAAATCATTATATACAACACACCCATGCACTGTAATAAGGAGATATTCTTTACTATTTACATTAAATAAGGCCAATAAACGACTACATTCTGTGAAGAACTCACGTTCTCATGATTATTGACATCATAATGAGTCTCAATCCAGACAAAAAAAAATCAATTTCAATATTATATAAAAATATTCAAAGACTGAAAATATACGTACCACTAAGAATTCCTTTTTGTCCACCATCTCATTGCCATCAGTATCAAACATGTTGAAAGCAATTCTAAAACCTGCATGCGGCTCTGCCAAAAAAACACCAATTATTCATTTGCTTGAAAAGAAAGCAAATACAAAACCCTGAGAAATTATTTGGTGTCTGTTTATAAAAGTCATATGCTCAACTAATTTAAAGTACTACATTTGTGTGTACAGTAAATGCAAATCATAACATCTGTAAAACAGTATTATCCATCTTCCACTTTCTTCTCCAAGTGATAGAGGAGCCAATGAGGAGAGGTGCTATGCTACACTTTGTTCTCACCAACGAGGAAGGGCTGGTGGGGAATGTGAAGTTCAAGCGCAGCATTGGCTGCAGTGACCATGAAGTGGTGGAGTTCAAGATCTTTTCAGGGAAGCGAGGAGGCTGCACAGCAAACTCACTGCCCCGGACTTCAGAAGAGCAGTCTTTGGCCTCTTCAGCGATCTGCTTGGTAGAGTCCCATAGGATAAAGCCCTGGAGGGAAGAGGGGCCCAAGAAAGCTGGTTAATCTTCAAGGATCACCTTCTCCAAGCTCAGGAGTGATGCATCCCAACAAAGAGGAAGGCAGGCAAAAAGGCCAGGAGGCCTGCGTGGATGAACAAGGAAGTCCTGAGCAAACTCAAACAAAAAAAGGAAGCCTACACAGGGTGGAAGCAAGGACAGGTAGTTTGGGGGAATACAGAGAAGCTGTCGAAGCAGCCAGGGATCAGGATAGGAAAGCTAAAGCCCTGACAGAATTAAATCTGGACAGGGACATCAAGGACAATAAGAAAAGCTTCTATAGGTACGTTGGGGACAAAAGGAAGACTAGGGAAAATGCAGGCCCTCTACGTAAGGAAATGGGAGACCTGGTTACCTGGGATATAGAGAAGGCTGAGGTACTCAGCAACTTCTTTGCCTCAGACTTCACCAGCAAGTGCTCAAGTCACACTGCCCAAATCACAGAAGGCAAAGGCAGGGAGAATGAAGAACCACCCACTATAGGAGAAGATCAGGTTCGAGACCATCTAAGGATCCTGAAGGTGCACAAGTCCATGCGACCTGATGGGGTCCTGAGGGAACTGGTGGATGAAGTTGCCGAGGCACTGTCCATCATATTTAAGAAGTCATGGCAGACTGGTGAAGTTCCCATGGACTGGAGAAGGGGAAACACAACCCCCATTTTTAAAAAGGGAAAAAAGGAAGACCCAGGGAACTACAGACTGGTCAGTCTTACCTCTGTGCCCATCAAGATCATGGAGCAAATCCTCCTGGAAACTATGCTAAGGCACATGGAAAATAAGGAGGTGATTGGTGACAGCCAATATGGCTTTACTAAGGGCCCATGCCAGCCTCATGAAGTTCAATGAAGCCAAGTCGAAGGTCCTGCACAGGGGTCAAGGCAATCCCAAGCACAAATACAGGCTGGGCGGAGAATGGACTGAGAGCAGCCCTGAAGAGAAGGACTTGGGGGTGCTGGTTGATGAAAAGCTCAACATGAGCCAGCAGTGTGTGCTTGCACCCCAGAAGGCCAGCTGTATCCTGGGCTGCATCAAAAGACACGTGGCTGGCAGGTCGAGGGAAGTGATTCTCCCCCTCTACTCCACTCTTGTCAGACCCCACCTGGAATACTGCGTCTAGCTCTGGAGTCCTCAGCACAGGAAAGACATCAACCTGTTGGAGCACGTCCAGAGGAGGGCCACAAAGATAGTCAGAGGGCTGAAGCATTTCCATATGAGGAGAGGCTAAGAAAGTTGGGCTTGTACAGCCTAGAGAAGAGAAGGTGCCAGGGAGCCTTCCAGTACCTAGAGGGGGCCTACAGGAGAGATGGGGAGGCACTCTTTATCAGGGAGTGTAGCGAAATGACAAGGTGTAATGGTTTTAAGATGAAAGAGGATAGATTTAGATTAGACATTAGGAAGAAATTTTTTACTGTGAGGGTAGTGAGACACCGGAACAGGTTGCCCAGAGAAGTTGTGGATGCCCCATCCCTGGAGGTGTTCAAGGCCAGGTTGGATGGCTAGTGGAAGGTGTCCCTGCCCACGGCAGGGGGGTTGAAACTAGATGATCTTTAAGGTCTCTTCCAACACAAACCGTTCTTTGATTCTGTGATCTTATGAAAATAGAAGGCATGCTCACCAACTCATAGATTAGGGGAAAAGGACAGAAGAAATAGGACATAAAATATCTAAGAAGAATATCTCACAGTAATTTCTGGTTGGCTTGTTAAGAGTGTTATTTCATATCTAGAGTCCATTTTATCTTACAAAGCACAAATCTGTAGCAAAACAATTTTCTATGAAAATTGTGTTATAAAGAAACTTTTAAAAGTTTTGCAGAAAAGGTACAGGATGCAACTCTGTTCAAAACAAATGGTGTGTTGAAAGAGACACAATTGTTTTGTTTATATGCCTAGAGTCATTGAAATTTGAAATCAATTTAGAATTTTAAATTATTTCCAAAATACAGGGACTTTGAAAGTAACTGTAGGTGAGGCCTTTAGGCAACATTTTGGTGATACTCAATGATTTGCAATAGGGATGAATTACGACCAAAAGTTACTCCAGATAACAAAGGAATGATGGAAGAATATCCATTGATCCAGCAGATAGGGATTATAATGGTTCAGGGTCAAGTTCCTGCTCTGATTCACAATAAGAAGTCAAATAATGTCTGGAAATCCCTAATGAATCCAATAGAAATGTTTTCATTACATACAAAGGAAAGAAACAAAACACTTCACTCCTTCCCAAAAAACACCTCTTAAAATATCACAACAAAGTCTGTATCAGGCTTAGTTTACTCTAGCTGTAAGTTCTTCAACTTTGTTTTTATGTGTGGTAGAAGAATAAGTATTCAATTTTTTTGTGTGTTTCTAAAATAAATAAACATTTACTTTAGTTTGACAGATTTTATGTTTTATCATTGGCTCGTTGATGTTACCCATTATGCACTAATAGATGAAACAAACCAGTAATAATGTTTATCTTTCTCTACTCCCTGTATTCAATGTCTTTTATGAACTTCAGTATATTTGGCTAGAAATTTTGTAAGACTTTCAAAGAAGAAAACCACTTTAAGCTCTTAATTAGGGTTTAGCTGAAGTGTATGGTTCAACTTCCTCAATAGCCAGTAAAAGGTGTTGTAGTAAGCAGTTAAATAAAACATAACACAAGATTCCAGCAAGACAGGAGAGGTTCAAATGGACACAGAGATGCAATACATTCAGAGCTTAGAAATTTGTAAGGAAGTTGGGGTTTTTTTTTTCAAAAATACTTACTTGTTAAAATACATAAGAGGAATAAATATTCTGTGTAAGATATCACACCTGAAGACAAAAAAAAAGTTATGCCATATTAGTTTCACCTTGTCTTCAGATCCTAAACTTGAAAATATTACATCTATGTATTAGAATTTTTGTGTATATGCATATTCATACCTGTGTGCATGTGACTGTATTCAACCTGGTCAATGAGGTATTTGTCTAAAATACTGATCTATGGGGTGGGTTTTTTTGTTTGGATTTGTTTTTTAGTATTTTATGGGGGGAATACATTAAATATGGGAAATTAACAACTACAGTCAGTGGAGGGCGACTTATTAAACAGAAGCTGGCTAGATTCTTAGAAGCTGACATAAATTATTTATTCTATTTTCTTTCTCAAAACCCCACCAATAATTCATGACAATATGCTCTAACAGTATGAGAACATTACTCTGAGAACATGAATAGTGCTCCCTCCTGATACGTAATGTTTGAATACAGTTCTTGACTTTAATACGTGCTTTATAAGTGCATGTCCTAAATTAATTGAAAACTTGGTCTCATGTTACTTATGAAAGCATTTATTTAGGCTTTCGAGTTGTCTTTATTGCACATTTTCATAATCATCACCTGAAATGTATATTAAAACTCTTACTAAACGAATGTGTGAAATTTTTAAAGTATTTTTAAGCCTGATAGAGACATGTGCACTATCTCTTCTTTTACATTCAGAAGATCTGTAAGGAATATATTCTAAACTTCTCATCTTTCTTTAGATGTCAAAAGACAATCACACTGTGGAATGTCACTTCCTTTTCTTTTCAAAAGTGATTAAGGCAAAATTTAAATTAGAGCTGAAGTCAATATCCAAACAGTATGTCCGGTACCACAAGCTGTACTTCCTCTGCTTTTCTAGCTCTGGGGTAAAGACATAACCTTGCATAATACCCATAGTACCAATGAAGAGAAGCGTCTTACAGTTCAGTAAGAGCTGAAAACTATGACGTGCAGCTCCCCCAAAGGCCCTTAGCTCTAATGATCTTCAAGGCTGAACTAGTGAAAGTGGTTCCTGATTTCTAATCAATTGATTTTGCCTCTCCTG
Source organism: Syrrhaptes paradoxus (assembly GCA_013400615.1). Lineage (NCBI taxonomy): Eukaryota > Metazoa > Chordata > Aves > Pterocliformes > Pteroclidae > Syrrhaptes > Syrrhaptes paradoxus. The sequence goes on from VZTO01012602.1 coordinate 11,828, forward strand.
CAAAAGTGTTAAATTAGTTCACAATGCTAGACTATTTCAAAAGAGTTTAAAAAAAAAAAAGAAGTCTTCAGATGCCTAAGAGTAAAGATGTCTATCAGCTGGGATCTTCAGATGTTGCTGGCTGCCTTCTTGATTTCAGTCCAAGTCAGGTGCAAAAATTTTTCTAACAACAGCTACATCTTTAGATGTTTAAATGTCTTTAAAAATCTGACTTAACTGAATATGTGACAATCTATGTAAATAGTACTCTGATTTTTTTCACTGAAATTCACTATAAAATTAAAACTTAAACATTGTATCATCCATTTGAATTTTACAATTATTGAATACATTTAATTTCAACACTTCCAACACCAACCAAGTAAGAAACTTTGGCATTTTCTAATATTTACAGCACAAAAAGTTCCAAATTAATTCTGCCCTGAAATAATACTCAAGAGGATTTTCTATCCTGTTGAATAGCTGAGATACAAATATCTCAATTGTATTTCTTGTGGATACCACTGTCCAAATGCCTCCCCAAAGTTTAATCATAAAATACTCCTCCCTAAGATCAAACTGTCCTCAAGGAGTAGCACATTCAAGAGGATCACATCTCCCATCCTCAAAAATAAAAGTAAAAAAAAAAAAAATCAACCACAGAGATTTCCACATATATTAGAGAGACTGGAACATAAAATAGAAAAGAAAGACAACTAATTAAATTGTCTGTGGAACTAAATCACATACTAGAAAGAATTACTGAACCACTCAACCTTTACCAGTTGAAATGCTAGTAGAGCATAGAAAAAAAAAAGAAAGGTATTTTCCCACATTTTCATTCAAGAGCAAATTTAAGACTCTAGAAATAAGATTTTACTACTGCTAGTGGATCTAGTTAAGAAGTCTACTATGTATTTTTAATACCATCTACCCTTCTCAATTTACACATAGCTACACACAGAAGATTAGGAAAGATTAAATATAGGCATTTAAGTAATGCATGCTCTATGCTTTATCTTCTTGATTTTATATAGCAGCTTGCAGAAATTAGTTTTCAAAGGCCTGCTTGAATCTGTTTGGACAAGCAGCTATCAAGAAATCAGAAACTTCAAAGGTTCTCATTAAATATTAATAAAATACTAATAGCCAGTCAATATATGTAAATATGTATTTTTGTTTGTTTGATGACACCTTCTTTGTTGTAAAACAGAGAAAGTGCAATTGTCAAGTAGGCTATCAGAGGTAGGAAGACAGCAATATGAAAGGCCTTGAAAGCTTTCTCTCCTTTTGTTTGTACTGGTATATTGTAGCCGTAGAGAGATGGTTCTGGTTGATTGCTCTGAGTGTTATGGGAGAGAGGCTCTGAAATTACAATTGAACAGAAAGAAAAGCTTACACCAAGATCAGAAAGAAGAGACGGAGGTCACCCAAGGGTAAAACATAAAAATAAGACCTAAGGACAACTGGTATAAATCTATGTAGTTTACCTGATTTAAATAAAACTATGCCAACATAAACGGACACAGACCTTTGCTACATGGTCCATATGAAAATGTGCATGTTTTAAAGAAAACGAGAAAACTAATATAATATTGGAGTATTCATGTCATGCACTAAATAAACACTAAATCAGCATGGAGGAGACCTGCATTCTGTTCCCATTCCTGTCAGTGGTTTATGGAATTACCTTATCAGTCATAAGATCATCCATTGTACTCCTGTACAATTTCAACAGTAGAAGACTGGAGGAAGTTATTGTTGAACCAAGACTGCCATTAGGACAAACTGAACTTGAAACATTCAAACATTAGTTTAACATACTCTGAGATATCAATTCACTTAAAGAGGCTAGCTGTAAGGTGGCATGATTAAAACACTGTAGAGACTAACAAGAACTTTTCCGTTCTGTAAAATGGAAAACAAACACTTTTTTATCTTTTTGCAGATGTGACTCAGATCAAAGTACAACATTCCTTTAGTGACAACAAATTACAAGTGATAATTTGGTTCAGGAAAGTAAATTCTTATCCCTTACCCTTTTCATTAAGATTACGGAAAAGTTTGGATGATCCTTTCCAAACTGGTGGAGTCTCCATAAGGATCTGATTTAGTTCCTAAAAAAAGGAATTGGAAAAGATAAAAGTATGTATTTAAATTTTCAATGAAGTAGTTATCAGACTACAAGTAAATGCTAGAAAATTAAGATCAAAAACAAGGAACTGCATGCAAATCTACCAGTTAATTTAACTTCAGTCTACCATAATGACATTGGAAGTACTCAAGAACATATATAAATTTGGCACACATATGATTAATCCAAGAATTTGAGCAAATCTGCATGAATACTAAGTGTTTGCAGAGTTGGAGAGAGACATGTAACATATTTGTTGCTGAAATCGCTAACTACCGCCTGTATTCACTGAAGCTAAGGATTAGTCTCCCTGGATTTCAGTAAGGTCCAAGCAATTGTTCTTTTAAAACACTCAACCTGAACTAAAACAAACTTCACCATGAATATAAATGTACTTTACTTAAAATACAGGGATACAGGTACAGTCTTCCTGCAGTTATACAAATATATAAAAAAAAAAAAAAAAAAAAAAGAAAAAGCAAGAGGCACTTCAACATCACAAAATGTAGAGTGGAATGAGTATTTCGGGTAGCTTTGGATACACCTGTTACACTACAGAAACTCAGATACAGGATAAGGAAGGAACTGACAAACTTGAGAAAGTCAGTAAATCCAACATAACACACAGCTGCTCAAGCATCTTTGAGATTCTGAGTCTGAGTCTCATTCAACTGTGTCTGAAGTGGCAAAAAAGAAGAAATTAAAGGTTGTTTTTTTTTTAATATGGATAAATTCCCTTCTTTCTTCTGTGACCCCAAATTCACAACATGTAAGAAAGTAAATGTAGTGAAATCTATGGTTATAAGACAGCACAGGACTTGTTGCCCACCTGCTTTGAAAGGGATCGCCACTTTTTAGCACCTGCAACAAAAGACAAAGTTACGAATGCGCACTATTTAGCTATACCAATGTGGTGTCATGAAAAATAAAGTGCATCTACACTCTGCGTTTTCTAGCCAAAGAAATAATTTTCCCTACTTGAACACATCTTCAACCTAGTTCCAAAAATTCCCTTTATGTTATTAAAAAGAAATTAGCTTAATACATACCCAAACTCCTAACTTTAAAGAATCAATTCAGATTTATAGTTTTTAATCCAACTCCCCTTCAGTGAGATAAAGGACCTTCTACCTCCAAAATACACCACTAAAACATTAAACAGGAAATAGAGGGCATTCACGTTAACCCATGGTATCAATATTCTGAAACAATTCTTTAGTAGCAGCAGTATTACAATGCAGACTGTAGGGAAACCTGGACTCTGGCCCCCTGGGACTATTCACATCTTTTAAAGCAAATGCACAAAAAAATCCTTGAAACTACACCAGATGCTAAGACTCCTTTCACCCATTAAGTCAGATTGATGATCCCTTTTATAGCATCTGTCAGGCTCAATTTTTTTAAAGTAATTTTAACAGAGGAGCTGAAAAGGGCCTCCAGTTCAGAACTAGAACTGCTTGTTAACACTGAAAACTGATGATGAGTAAGACTGAACAGATGCTGCTTTCTTCCTAACACCTTACATGACAGACTCAAGGAGCAGAAAAACATACTGGCATTTGACAACTGTTGTTCACGTCCATCCAAGAATTCAAAACTTGACATTCATCACCACCCTCTCAAGAAAAACATTTGCACAGATTCAATATGAAAATAAAGCCCTGTGAATATCAGACTCCACAAAGGTACAAACATATTATGTGGTCAAATCCATAACTTTTTCATGGGTAAAGGCTCATTTTTACAGGGCAAAACACATGTTATTAGAAACTCCTTCCTCATTATGAACTCCATGCTTCATTAAATAATTGTCATGATACAGAAGCTACTCACTATAGTCTTTCATGAGGTCACGGTTAGAAACTCACTGAAATTTTAGTTTTACATATTGGTAAAGGTTAGCACTAAGACAGTCTGTGAATCCCACTCCAGCTATGGTGGTGCTATACAAAGCAACACCATAACAGATTTCCATATACTTTTCAGTTTAATTTTTTAATGTCATTTAAAGTAATCTCAAAATACTAAACAAAACTCTGCAAAACAGCCTCCTTTGGCATACAAATTGATATGTTTATGCCTACCATTAAAAAATCAGAGGAATAAATATAACTAACTTTCCAACCATCTAATTTCCCAGTCTCATATATTATCTATAGATTTTTTTTCTAGGCAAGCAAGTGAAGATTTATGTGTATATACATACTTCTTACAGCTCAGTATTAGGCTAAAATTACTAAGAGCTAAAAGGAACAAAATATACTTCCTTTTCTCTTAATTGTCTTTCTAAATATATAAACATATATTCAGATAATAAAAATGCATCAAGCATGACTGCTAAAAAATATTCGTTTTTCTCAAATGAAAGCCTGCACCATAAAGACTGCAGCAACAAGTTAATGACACCATTTATTTTATAATTTTTATAATGACTGCCTGGATTCAAAAGTTACACTTTATAAAAGAAAATATACTCTTACCATATTAGTTAGTGTTTAATCAAAAAAGGAAGTGAACACCCTCTTGACTTTTGTAGGGTTTATAAGATTTCCAAAGTAAATCAATCACAATAGATGCATTCACTCCATCACAAATCTCATTCAGGTCTAGTATTATTAGCTTTTCTATAAAGCAGACATAAGAGCTATTATTATTACTCTTCAAAGGGCATTTTT